>JAVQIZ010046119.1:0-37693 GCA_036023535.2 Galaxias brevipinnis | reverse complement strand
GCGCCCCGCGCCCCCCGCCCCCCGGCCGCGCCCCCGACGCCGCGCGCGCGGCGGGGCGGGCTGGTGTGTGCGTGATCGCAAATGTTGCTAGAGATTCACTGTGATCCACTCAAGGACCTGAATGACAGGTGATACTGAGTTGGCCCTTGGCAAAATTGGGAAATCATTATTTTGCTTTCTTATAAATTGGAACGCAGTTTGTTGCAGCTTGATTATCCACCTAGTGGATGTGCAATATACAGCTCGGTTTCATATTATTGACTGTCAATGGGTTACCCCATCATTTCGTTTTCCGTGAACATTACCAAAAGCAATTACAAAGTTTTGCATTTTAAGGTTCCATTTGACTTTGTCAAATCACACAATTAGATGACACTTGAACAAAAGGAAATTATTATTTTTCTTGGTTTTTACTGGCCGTGAGTCATCAAGTGCTGTTGTGCATAGTGGCTGACGCGCTCAGGTCCCGAGAGAACCAGGCGCTGGCTGATTGAGAAACACTTAAAACCGGAGGAGCACTTCTAATTGAAATGAGGAGGCCTCGTCCTGGTCGTGTTTTGTGGTGACCATCCCCAGACACAGAAGGATGCAGCGTTTCATTAGCCTGGGCTACAGCTGTCTGACGGACAGGTCAGCATGCCCGGCCGACCCTTCAAGGAGCAGTAAATGAAGGTTGCTAGCTGCGGCTAATTGTTCATTAGCTGACAATGGCGCTGATTTATTGTGACTGTGGCACTTTCTCATCCATTATACTGTTTGCCATGGTTCTGTAACCTTTCATTCAATCATAATTATTTACTTTTTTAAATACAGTATATTATTATGGAGGACCAAAGCTGACAAAATGAAAAATAAATACATAAATAAATAAATGACTCAAAAATAAATAAAATGCCATGGATTGTATTTTCCTTTGTATTACAGCCCCTATTATTTACTTTTCTATTTACATTTCTTTATTGCTTTTTACATTTCCTTTTACATTTGCTTTGCATTTCCCCTCCTATGTACTTCCACTTTACTTTTTTACCTCGGTATTACTTTCTTTAAACATTTCGTCAGAAGTTCGTTGTTACATTTCCTTTTGGCATTTCCTTTTACATTTCTGTATGCATTTCTTCTTCATCGTCCAAATGAGTAGGCGGTGCTTTCATTTTCAGTCTTAGCAATCAAACTAGGAAAAGGCACTATGGGTACTGGCTAGACAGGTTAAACAACGAGCGCACCCTTTTATTTTATTAATTTGTCTTTATTCATAAACGTTTACTAAACCTAATAAAAATTCGGAAGATAAGACTGTTTCAGTACTTGGTTTAAAAAAAGGTACTGATGTCGATCAACCAATAGGCGAAAAGTTGACCCCGTGACACATTTTGTGACAGCCATCATTTGCATAATGAAGGAGAAATGCATACAGAAATGTAAAAGGAAATGCCAAAAGAAAATGTAAAAACCAACTTCTGAAGAAATGTTTAAAGAAAGTTCTAGCGAAGTAAAAATGTAAATTGGAAGTACATAGGAGGGGAAATGCAAAGCAAATGGAAAAGGAAATGGAAAAGGAAAATAAAGAAATGTAAATAGGAAAGTAAATACTAGGGTCTGTAACATTAAAGGAAAATACAATCCATGGCATTTTATTTATTTTTGAGTCATTTATTTATTTATGTATTTATTTTTAATTTTGGCAGCTTTGGTCCTCCATATATTGTTGGCATTGCTCTTAAATACAGTATATTTCAAATGCACTAAATTACTTATAATTTCAGTTTCTTTTCCGGCAATGTTTTTGGTAACATTTTCACTAAGTGGAGTTATCGTTGCTCTGACTTGTGTGCAGGAGTACCATGCTCAGCTGGAAGAGATGCGGGTGGCCATCAGGCAGTTGGAGGAGGACCTGTCTGCAGCCCGTCGCCGTAGTGACCTGTACGAGTCAGAGCTGAAAGAGTCTCGACAGACCAGTGAGGACCTGAAGAGAAAGTCTGCGGACTATCAGCAGAAGATGCAGAAGGTCTGCATAGCCAAGTGTATTCATGCTCTTAATTAGAATGTTCATAAGTTTATACTGCTGGCTTTTTTTGTTATTTTATATACATTCACTTTATTTACTTTGGGGTAACCGACTGATCAATATGCAATAACGAAAAGTGATGAATTTAAGATCTAATTCTTAATTTGCTATTCTAATTTACTCAGGCCAAAGAACAAGGCAAAGCTGAAACTGAAGAGCTCATTGCAAAGCTAGAGAAGGTAAACTACTGCCGTTTTATCTGATCTGTCTTATATCCAGACAGCCTATTACCTTGTGCCAATGCTAGTGATGATGATGATCATGATTCAACCTTTGATTTGGGAGGAAGGGTTAATGATTTGACATGTTAATGTGCTCTCTCTTTCAGACTAATACCGAGCAGCAGGCTAAGATTCAAGAGCTCCACGATAAACTGGCTAAGGTAGCATATTTTTGTCTAGAGACTTCATAGATTATTCATTTTCAACATATGTCTAAAGTATGTTAAGTGGAACTAAAGGCTTGGAATAAAGGAAGGTCTCTCTCTCCCTTCCTCTCCCTTTGTCTCTCTCTCTCTCTCTCTCTCTCTCTCTCTCTCTCTCTCTCTCACTCTTTCTATTTCTCTCTCTCAAATGAGTACAGCCCCCATTGTTTCCTGTAGCAGAAACTGATTTATGGCCTGAGAGTAGTTCAACTGTCTGCTAAAAAGTAGTGAATAAGTTTCCGCCTAATTAAAGCAGTATAATTATTCCCATAGTGTTAGAATGGGATTTGATCCTGTCTGTCTTTTTAGGATAAAAAAAATAATAACGTATTACTTTTTTTTTTGAGGAACAAATATATGATTAATAGCTTGATATACGTATGGAAATCCACACTATTGTGTTTTTATAGAACACTGAATCTATGTTAAAGTACATTTTTAAAATGCTGCGTTGTTTTATTAGCCAAATTCAGTGTTATTTATGTTGGTTTGGTAAAGTTTGGGTTATTTTGACTTTGCAGATAGGTTAAAACAGCCTAGTGCTGGAGGAGAGTGATAAACTTAATATGGGGTTATGCACCTAATCCAACTGTTGTGTTAGGTCTTGCCCTCTTACAAATAATCCCAAACAACCCGATGCTGGTTTATTTACTTGTTTACATAAAATAACATTATCACCTTTGAATCTGCTTTTCTACATTAGGGTAACATCTTGAAATTGAAATTAAATGACCTTACATGTGCAGTAAAGTTAAATCTTTTTCAGAATATACCAGATAAATGTGTGCGAAAACCAAACAGTGAGATTGGGAATGTTGCCATGTAGAATAATCATAATTTACCCCAAAAATGTCTTCCATTGTCTTAACTAAACCAAGCCTTTAGAGAGGCTTTTTGGTAGTGGTAGTAGTAAGCTACTTGCCTATTCTGCAGGCGTTGAAGGCCAGCGCCGAGGCCACAGATCTCCTGCACAGTCTCCGGGTGTCTAAGGACCGCATGGAGAGGGAGCTAGAGAGGCTGCAGAACAAGGAGGACTCCAGTGACAGCCTTCGCAGACGCCTGCGTGAGACCGAGGTAAACACACACACACACACACACACACACACACACACACAAACTACACACACACAAACTCCAGTTTGCGCACACACAAGCAAACACAATTAACAAGCAAGGCACTGACAGCATTAAGGTTACATTTACGGCATGCTTGGGCTTGTTTTTGTTTGTGCACAGGATGGCAGGAAGACACTGGAGAACCAGGTAAAGAGGCTGGAGATAGTGGAGCGTCGGGAGAGCAAGCTGAAGGAGGACATTCACAGCAAGGGCCATCAGATTCAGCAAATGTCCGAGAGAGTACTGGTAAGATACAACTTGATCCAAAACCTTTAGTCTGGCAATTCAGGATAATAAGTAGAATTGTATGTTTACCTTATTTAATAAGCAGTCGGTGGTCTTAGTGAGTGTATTATGTTCTTGTGTAGGAACTCGAGAACAATCTGCGGGAGGCCCAGTCCACAGTCCAACGCATGGAGACCCATCTGGAGCAGAAGGAGCAGCTCTATGATGACAAGATCAAGGTATAGTCTCACTTGAAAGAGCGCCCCCTCCATGCTTCTGATAGACATATCCTAGATACTTAGATCTCTGGCACATTCTGCCATTACGCAAGAGCTATGACGCCCAAAGAGGGACGGCGCTGACCACGTCCCAAAAGTGGAGTCACTGGACTGTTTACTGTGGACCAGGTGTTGGAGAGCCAGATGAAGGCGGACATGGCTGACAAGGAGATGCTGGAGTCCAGTCAGGCCAAGTACGAGGAGGAGGTGCGGGAGAAGTGCAGCATCATCAGCGAACAGAAGGCGGTGAGAGTCGGCCAGCCTGCCCGGGACAGAGTGTGCGCCCGCCAGGCCTACTTTCACATTCATCACACTGACACAAATTCCTAATCTGTTGCTAGGCTACTGTGAAACACAAACAACGCGCGGCAGCACAATATGTGTTGACACGGGAGGGGAAGAGTTCAGCGGGTTGTGTGTGTGATGTGCTGCCAGCGATGTGTGATGTTTCAATGAATCTTTGTCTTTAGACCATTAATGCCATGGACTCGAAGACAATGAGCCTGGAGCAGAGGATTTCTGAGCTGTCAGAAGCCAACAAACTGGCCGCCAACAGCAGCATTTACACCCAGAAGAACATGTAAGGCCTAAATTAAGGGCCCAAATACCATTGACTTTGCACTGACGTGGCCATGCGCCTCCTCTTGTTGAAGACAATTGTTTGTTTGTTGGTGTGCGTGGTCCCGACAGGAAAGCCCAGGAGGAAATGATCTCAGAGCTGAGGCAGCAGAAGTTCTACCTGGAGTCCCAGGCCGGGAAGCTGGAGGCCCAGAACGCCAAGCTGGAGGAGCACCTGGAGAAGATGAGCCAGCAGGAGCAGAGCCACAAAGGCCGCGTGATGGAGCTCGAGACAAGGCTGAGAGAGGTAAAGGAGGAGGAGGAGGAGGGGGGGGGGGGGTGATCAATAGCAGAGGATTGAGACAGAGTCGTGCCAGAGGGCCAGGAAGCAGGAAGGATAATACTAATCGAGACGAGGAGAGGTTGCAGCAAGGCAACTCTGAGCTGAGTCTGAGTGAGGTCGCGCAGGGTGAAACTGTCAGATGCAAAGACCTCATCCCTGTGGGGAGTTGCGCCCCATCAGCAACTCTGAGTCAGTTCCAATTTGACTCTCTCTCTGAAACCTTACACCACCTTTCTTTCTCTCTCTCTCTCTCTCTCTCTCTCTCTCTCTCGCTCGCTCGCTCTCTCTCTCTCACTCTCTCTCTGTTGTTCCCACCGTGGCTCTGGTAGATTGGCCTGGAGCACGAGGAGCAGAAGATGGAGATTAAGCGGCAGGTGACGGAGCTGACGCTGTCGCTGCAAGAGCGCGAGTCCCAGATCAGCGGGCTGCAGGCGGCGCGCCACTCCCTGGAGAACCAGCTGCACCAGGCCAAGACGGAGCTGGAGGACACCACCGCGGAGGCCGAGGAGGAGATCACCGTGCTCAGAGTGAGACACCTAGAGGAGGGCGGAGGAATCGCACGGGGAACTCTCGCCAGTCTCTCACGCGGCTTTCTGGAAAAACCACAATTCAATTCAAATGTCTGTTTGTCTCCTTTCCCTGACAGGCCCACCGAGACGATATCCAACGCAAGTTTGATGTCTTGAGAGACAGCTGTGCGGTATGACCCTTTGTCTTGACTGTAATTTTAATACCCTTTGGCTCTGATCAGCATTAGACTCTCTTTTGGCAACCTCTATCAGTAAAAAAAATGTTTTCCCAGAGAAAGTAGACCATGCTCCCTCAAAAAATAAATATTCTCTTCTCAGTCTTCAAAGGGTATTGCCTACTGCTTTGAACACATCGGATTATGTTTCCAAGTTACATGAAAAAAACCGGATCTATCTAGAATTGCATCTTATTCCTTTGTTGGTTAAAGCTTGTGTTTTTAGCATGAGCATGAGGTTGTTATGTTGTGGCAGATGTAAGCACCTTCAGAGTCATATTGTCTTAGGCCCCCATGGGAATGTTTTGCTAAAAACAATGGCGTCTCTTTGTCCCTCAGCACTACTTTTGAAATCCTCCCACTTGCAAGCTGCTAAGAACGAATGTCCTCCATATATTTTGCTGGCCAGTGTTCAGGAAATCACGACAAAAGTTCAGAATCACACTGAGGTTTTCAAGCCTCTCAACTCCCCATTGCTCTATTTTGATGTGCGGTGTGCTTAGTGCCATTTAAGTCGCAAAACTCTCGCAAATATCCGGTGGCCACCCATTCAGTCGCCATGGGATCGAACATAGGAAAGGTCACTCTGACACAGTCCTGAGAAAACAAGCGGGACTCTGTAGAATCCCTGGTTACCAGCAACACATAAGGGCACACTCATGTATGTACGGCTCCCTGTGGGTGGGTCAGCTGCTTTTGTGCACTCACTGGGAGTTGAACGTTTGGATGTTGACTAGCCCCATGGTATACATTACCCCACAGCCACTTGTCCTGTCTTTGGCGCTCCCGGACCTCAGCCTCGAGGGAGCAGGAGCACTGGGTTCAGTGGGGAACAGACAGATCATTTAAAAGCGCTGGGTCTTTTGTACTTGTTGTACTGCGCGGTGCCCAGGCTCCCGTGAGAGCAGAGTAGCGGAGGCTCTCCGCTGCCAGCTAAAGCAGCCACTAACCCTCATTAACATAGCGCTTTGCATTCTGCTGGCTGATTAATCCGAGAGAGCGGGGCTGATGAATTGATTAGCCTGCTCCTGGCTCTGGCAGGAGAAAAACATGAGCACTGCTTGCCAAACAAGTGGCCTAGATCGCGCTGTTATGGCAAAACACAGCTCAGTGTGCTTACCATATTAAAAGGTAGCCTAGAAGGTAAACCATACCGTGTTTTAGTGCAACCGAGTGGATGGTTTTCTCAGCTCTAAGACCTTTGTCACATAAACGCTGTAAACCTCGTCAGATTAGTAATTAAATGTCCCGATCCTGTTATCTGGATAATCCAAACACAAAGCCAACATGGGTTTCACTGTGATTGCATGTCTCCTAAGGTAGTGTCTCTGTGCTTCTAATATAGTACTATCCATACACAGTTTGCTCACACGGTTGACGGTGGGGGCGCCTCTGCTCTCGTCCCTCCAGGTGATCACCGACCTGGAGGAGCAGCTGACCCAGCTGACCCAGGAGAACTCGGAGCTGAACCGACAGAACTTCTACCTGTCCAAGCAGCTGGACGAGGCCACGGACGAGACGGAGGAGCGGCTGCACCTGGGACAGGACGTGGACCGCCTGCGGCGGGAGGTGGCCGACCGGGAGATGCACCTCAACAACCAGAAACAGGTCGGCCCCTCCTCCCCCCTCTTTTTCTCGCCGGCAGACACAATTGACGCGGTGACGCGATACAATCGCACCGTGGGCACATTACACCGGAGAAATCAGTGGCAGCAAGAGATGTGCCAACGCACCTCTGTCCTTTTCTCTCTCTCTTTCACTTTCTTTCTCTCTCTAACTCTCTTCATGTACACACGCCACCTCTGTAGCAGAGCAGCAGTTACTCACAGGGGAGCCAGGCCTGGCTTCGTCAAGCAATCAAACCGCATAATGCCGCTGATATAGACCAGGCGCATGATACTGGAATATTTATATGTGTGTGGCTGTGTGCCGCTCAGCCAGAGAGGAGGCTGTGTGTGAGCTGCGTGCCCCAGCCCTGTGGGAGGGTGTGTGTGGGTGTTGAGCAGCGCTCTCCGTCTCTCTGTTCGAGTGGTTGTGTAACGGCGGATAGAAGTCAGAGACGAGGGATGGGGCGGCGAGTGGGAGGAATGTGTCATCCCCATCTTTTCCCGGGTCGTGTCAGCTCTGGATGCGTGGACTTCAGAGGGCCACAGCGCCGCTGCAGCTATATCGGTCTCCCAGCTCGGGTCTCAAGCGCCGTGCTAGGACAATTGATACGGTGCACATCATCCACCGGCGCTTATGAGCAATGTAGAAAAGGCCTTACACGGCACATTGAAGGCTCGACACAAAATGGCCAACGGTTGAAAAAACCCTGCAGCGCTTTCAAAACATCGCCTACTTTACTGGGAGATATGCAATTAGTCCTCGCACAAACATCTTGTTACCGCATTTAGTTGTTATAAGCAATGTTCAATGAATAGCTAAGTAAGTTTACGGGAGGCCATTGCTCATTTCGCACCTTTTGGAATGCGAGTGAATGCCGAGCTGAGGTGAGCTGCGTGGATTCCCTCCTTGGCCCCGCCTGTCTAATAACCGCCCCTGTTGTCCCGTGCTGTCAGAACATCGAGACCCTGAAGACCACGTGCACCATGCTGGAGGAGCAAGTGGTGGAGCTGGAGTCCCTGAACGACGAGCTGTTGGAGAAGGAGAGGCAGTGGGAGGCCTGGAGAGGAGCGCTGGAGGACGAGAAGAGCCAGGCCGAGAGGAGGACCAGGGACATACAGAGGCTGCTGGACAACGAGAAGCAGAACAGGTGACGGCACCGCGTACACCGCAAACACGCACGCACGCGCACAGGCACATCCATGCTACACACACCCAATTCACACATACACACATACACACAATGACCAAATAGTGAAGTGGCACCCTCTTCCTGGCAGGTTGCGTACCGAGCAGCGAAACGTGGAGTCCCGCCAGGCTGTGGAGCAGGCAGTCAAGGAGCACAAGGCTGAGATCCAGGCCCTGCAGCAGGCCCTCAAGGACCAGAAACTCAAAACAGAGAGCCTCTCTGACACTGTAAGCCCTGCTCACTGTCCCCTTTCTCTCTGAAACATGCATGTATCTAGATTAGACTAGACACATCCTTTTTCAGTACCAATGTGTAGATCTATGGTACACATCTCTCTGGCCTCTCTAGCTGAATGATCTGGAGAAGAAGCACGCCATGCTGGAGATGAACGCCCACAGCCTACAGCAGAAGCTGGAGAGCGAGCGGGATGTGAAGCAGCGGCTGCTGGACGAGGTGCGTTTGGTGTTCCTACAGTGCAATTTCACCGGCCCAGGTAAACACGAGGCCTGTTTTTGACGCTCGTGCGATCATGCGTTTTGTTTCCCGTCGGCCCGGCAGCAAAGTAAGCTGCAGCAGCAGACGGAGGCCCAGAAGAGCCACATCTTCCACCTGACCCAGGGCCTCCAGGACGCTCTGGACCAGACGGACCTGCTGAAGACGGAGAGGACAGACCTGGAGTACCAGCTGGAGAACATTCAGGTACCGCTACACAGACACACTCACACACACGCACACACACACACGCACTCACACACACACACACACACACACACACACACACACACACACACACACACACACACACAGGCGCACACACACCCACACGCACACGAACACTCACACACACGTAAACCCACACAGATATTCTCACGACAGCCGCATACAAAGCACACACCCACTGCCACATATGAGCTGTGCCACTGTATTCTCTGCCCGGTGAAGTGCTTGAGGAGAAATAATTCATGGCCCCAGTGATGTTCACTTAGCTCCACCTGCAGGCCGTGTTCTCTCATGAGAAGGTGAAGATGGAGGGGACTATCACCCAGCAGACCAAGCTCATTGACTTCCTCCAGTCCAGGGTTGACCACGGTGGCTCCAAGAAGAAAAAGGTCAGTGGACCAGTGACACATATACCTGAAACAAACAACCCCGGAGTCCACATGTAGTCGCTCCAAAGGCCATGGATGTGTGTTTGTGTGTGTGTGTGTGTGTGTGTGTGTGTGTGTGTGTGTATGTGTGTGTGTGTGTGTGTGTGTGTGTTTGCACCGCACTGCAGGGCCTGTTTGGGCGTCGCCGGGAGGACCTGCTGGCCGCCATGGCCGCCCAGGGTCAGGGTCAGGTGACCCCGGTGCCCTCGGTCCCGCCGGTGCCGCTGCAGTACAGCGACCTGAAGATGGCCCTGGAGAAGGAGCGCGGGCGCAGCTCCGAGCTGGAGGACGCACTGCAGAAGATGAGGCTGGAGTTGCGCTCGCTCCGGGAGGAAGGTAAGCGCGGCCAGGAGGACAGATTCATCATCCAGCAGCTCTGGCACGTCATGTCTTATTGGGCTCAGTGTCAGGAGGAGACGCATTGATTCACATTGTGATAATTCTCTCTCTCTCTGTTCCTCTCTCTCACACACACTCCCTTAAACACACACACACACACACACTCCCTCAGCAGTCCAGTACAAAGGTTCAGATCACGGTAACCCAGCCACTCCGGCGGCGGCGCGGCAGCAGATCCTGATGTCGGCCATGGTGAAGTCTCCGGAGCATCAGCAGGTTTCCGGCGGCATTAACCCTTCCAGCTCAGGACGCAGGAAGGAGACCCCCACGCCCGAGGGTAAGTGTCTGTCTGTCTGTCCGCGAGAGACGGGCGCGCTAAAGGCACAGCTAACAACTAGCGCACAAGCTAGCATCAGAGCACAGCATTGATTCTCCTGTTATCCCTTTTCTCTCATACACCTTTCAGACAGAAGGAGGGTCACCTTTGAAAGTAAGTTGGATCGCAGTAACAAGTGGCACATATGGTTTGCTCTTGCTTCGTCCACGTCGTTTGCCTCTTCCTCGGGCCAGATTTGAAAAGCTCTGCACTATGACCACAAGGCAGAGAAACGCACGATTATCAAGTAGGACTTAAAATGTGTTTCCTGCTCAGTGCACAGCTTTATAAATCTGAAACGGTTGCATTTACTCTTGTTTGCCAAATTTCTGCCCAATGAGTTGAGGTCTGCATCTCTATCCTGCACCTTGGACCACTCTGACCCCACCTGAACAGCACTGAGGTCATGCACTATGACAGTGTGTGGTTTCATTTAATTTGACCCTCTGAAGGAAGACCCACGGATGCATGCATCACGACCTCTTGACCTCTGCCATGAGGCATGAGTGGAAATGAAAAAGATTGTATCACATTATTTTTCTCTCAAATTCATGTTTGACTTGTTTGAACTATTTGTTCAATAACCTGACCTTGTGTTGCCCAAGATTTCTGTTCTCAGCCTCGTGTGTGTATCTGACATGGCATGGTGTGCACCCGTCACACTGCGGTGGAGCTCTTACTCACTGTCTGACCGCACTGTCTGCAGAGTTCAGCCGTCGCATAAAGGACAGCCAGAGAGACCGAGACCGCGAGAGAGAGAGGGAGCGAGCTCAGCACAGCACGCCTCACCACTTCACCGTGGGGCTCAACATGAGGGCTGCCAAGTGTACCGTCTGCCTGGACACCGTGCATTTCGGCCGCCAGGCCGCCACCTGCATCGGTATGTTCCAAACAGCTGTCTACATCTTACCATGGAGACCAATAAAGAGACTAAACAGCAAATCGTGGATGGAGTCCAGGTAGTTTTTCATCTCCGTTAACATTCGTTTAATAGTTGTGTTTATTCCATCCATCAGAATGTCACGCTCTGTGCCACCCAAAATGCTCCCCCTGCCTGCCAGCCACGTGTGGCCTGCCTAGCGACTGTGCTCTGCACCTGGCGGAGGGTCTGTGCAGGGACAAAGGCTGCTCCTCTGGCCTGCAGCTCAAAGATGCCAGTGGGCACATGCACCTGGAGGGCTGGATGAAGCAGCCAAGGTAAGCCGGGAGGAGTGCATGCTCCGCCCCAGCAGTGCACAGGACTACAGTACTACAATACAGTGACAGGTACTTAGCACTCAATATGACGGTTGTTCCCTGGTGATGCTACAGTAATATTTGTGTGTGTTTTCGACAGGAATGGGAAGCGAGGCCAGGGCTGGGAGAGGAAGTATGTGGTTCTGGATGGGACTAAAGTGTCTATTTACGACTCTGAACCAAGAGAAGGTTTTTATCCATACGTATTTATACATGGTATATTTCTTGTGTTCTGGAATGTGGAATGTAATGCACAGTGACCACTAGAAGAGGAGAATCAGCATCCTCTCTTAATAAACTGTAAAAAAAATATAAAATTAGTGCAGACTCTAAATTGTAAATTTGGGACTCTATTACATAGATAGATTTAATGTCAAGTACAGCCTCTAAAAACTATTGCAGAACGAGATCCCCTGTCAAAAAAGGTATCTATAAAAGAGTGGGCCCAAAAACATTTTTATATGGAAACCGGGAGACTGACCAATAACTACGGGAAGTTTGTTTACAACCAATTATTCAATATGACAAATTCATTTCATTTAATGTTCACTTGTTCATTTACTTTGGGTCTAAGTGGGGGGACTATGTATATATAGGACCATGGTTCCTACATAGTTCACTCTATAAAGATGTAAATTTAATATTAAATTAAATATTATAGCCTAAAAGTCATGGCTTTGTTTCTAATAGAATGGGCTGGATAACAGAACCACAATAACAAAGACTGTATCGCTGTCCATATACTTAGGGGCAGCACTGTATCATTGTCTATAAACATGGGATTTATGAATAATCCTTGGGGTTTTGTTCCAAAAGTCTATCATATGAAAAGTCTAGGGTGTGTACACAAGCAACCTATTGGTGGCCCTACGGCGGCATAGAGCATGAACCCGTTTGACCTTTGTGCTGTGTGTGCTGTAACTCAGACTCCTTGAAGCCTCTGGAGGAGTTTGACCTGTGCCCCTCTGATGGAGAGGTCATGGTGCATGGGGCAGTCGGGGCATCAGAGCTCCCCAACATTTCCAAGTCAGGTAACCAAAAAAGATCCACTGATTCTACAATTCCTTTTTGAAGAGACAAAGGCTAGAAGTGTACTAGTGTGATCCTTTGATCAATCCTTTATTACCTTAAGGAAACATGTACTGTAAGGCTAATTCTATCGCATGGGCTAAGCACATTGGGGTGCTAATTGATGTCCGTCTCTCGCCCCCCATGAATGCAGACGTCTCCTACGCGCTGAAACTGGAGTCCCACCCGTACACCTCCTGTTGGCCAGGCCAGACCCTGTACTTCTTGGCTCCCAGCTTCCCGGACAAGCAGCGCTGGGTAGCTGTGATGGAGTCGGTGGTGTCCTCGGGACGCACCTCGAGGGAGAAGGCGGAGGCCGACGCAGTGAGTATCCCGAAGGCTGGGCAGGGGGCCACGCCCCACTTTGTGCTCTCTCTGTCTGCTGACTCTGATCATACTCTGTGGGAGTTCAGTTATTCATTCAACATTATGTCACCAACGACTGTGCCACCTCTGTGGTTTGAGATCGAAAGTGAAGCTGACTTGAATACGCGACTTTGTTTTTTGAAGAAGCCATTAGGCAGCAATGTGATCAGGACTCCTTTGTAAAACAACATTTTACTACAATAATCTCTATGGGAACAAAAAGATCACACATGAGAAAAAAGAGATTTATTATAAAGTAAACTCAAATGGGCCAGTCTGTTAACCCTTAATAAGCTAGTAGATGAACCATCGAATGTTTTAGCTGACACAAACAAAACATACGATTATTTTCAGGTTGCTCATCACAGTCTCTGTTTGTCTACATGAGGAAAGTTCACAATGCAAACATTCATGTCAGCTTCCCTTGAATGTGTCCGTTCAGTTTTAAAATGCAGACGGTAAATTCAGAGATATTTCAAATGTTAATGAATAACCCGCCCAATTTCACTTACAGTATATGTGGCGTTAATTGTCTCCTTCTCTCCTTTTCTTTCTCTCTGTCTCTCTCTTTCTCACCTGTTTGTTGCTTTTTCATCTTGTCACAATGTATGTCCGGTATGTGGGCATGTTTTGTTGATTTGCTCTATTCTACCCATCCCATTGGGTTTCACTGTGCCTGAAGGCTGCTGTGTCCAAAAGACAAATGGTTCTGTCTCCTCTGGTCCAGGTAAACTGTCCCCCTAGGCCGCATTGTGTGTCGTCCTGTTGACACACTCCAACTCACTTTCCTACACACACACACACACACACACACTCACACCCACCCACCCACACACGCACACATACACACACACTCACACACACGGATCTCTATTCAAACTCCACAAACACGTGCACTGCACATACGTCCATAGGTCCCACCTCATAGGTAGTACAGTAGCGCATGTGTCACCGTGCCTGGGTGTGTCGTGTCTCCCGTGCTCACCTCACCAGCTGTGACCACCCCTCTCTCCTCTCACCATCCTCTCCTCTGCTGTTCCCTCCCAGTATCTGTGTGACTGTCACTCCAACTCTCTGACATGTGATGTGTTTTAATGTACTCTTATCACAATACCTCTCTCTCTCAACGCAAAGAAGAGAGAATTAAACAGTTACGCTGTCATCCTCCGATCGTTCACTTGGGAGCCATACCTGTTCTCTGTACCTGTTTTCTCCCCACCTTGAAGTATTCAGTCATCTTAAAACACACAACACTTGCTACCTGTACCTGCATCACCACTGCATATAGTGTTAGTCCTCTTGTCCCCCCAAACCTCTCTCTGATCCTCTCCTTCTCCCTACATGCTGTGCCTGTGATGATCTTGGCCATGTCTTTTACTTGTCTGCTTTTTAGAAACTACTGGGGAACTCCCTGTTAAAGCTGGAGGGAGACGACCGACTCGACATCAACTGCACCCTGCCTCTCACAGACCAGGTACTGGCATAGAGTGACAGGATAGAGGGGCTGTCCCAGAGTGCACAGGTGGTACACAAACTTGCATGTCAGTATTTCCAGTGAACATTTAGCTTATTCTGTCAGTATATAATAGTTTCCTTTGCCGTCCTTCAGATAGTGTTGGTGGGCTCAGAGGAGGGTCTGTACGCCTTAAACGTGATCAAGAACTCCTTGACCCACATCCCTGGTCTGGGCTCAGTCTTTCAGATCCATATCATCAAGGAGCATGAGAAACTGCTGATGATTGTTGGTGAGGCTGAAGCCTTTTCGTTTTGTACAGAAATATGTGTGTGTAAAAGAAAAGAAGAGCAGTTACTTACTATGAAGAATAGTCACCAAACGATATATGTGTTGCCCTGGTTGGTCTTTAGTAATCAAGGGCATGAAGCTGGAGCGTTTTCAACTTGAAGCCTTGTTATTTTTAATCGTTTCAATTGCAGTCTGAGAAATGTAATGCCTCCATCTGACCTGTAGGGGATGAAAGGGCGCTGTGTCTGGTGGAAATTAAGAAGGTGAAACAGTCTCTGGCCCAGTCCCACCTACCGGCCCAGTCTGAGCTGGCTCCCTACATCTTCGAGACAGTAAAGGGATGCCACCTGTTTGCCGCAGGCAGAGTAAGCCCTGCACCAATCACAGTCTCCACATCAGCTTCTAGACCATCATGCACTTCTTATCTCGTTACAATTTAAATCAAATTAAGCAAGGACTGCATAAACCTTTACAGCAGATTGGCAACCAGTTACACTGTCTCTGTTTTTTGTTCGCAGATAGAAAATGGACCATGCATTTGTGCTGCGATGCCAAATAAGATAACCGTTCTGCGTTACAATGATAATCTCAACAAATTCTGCATCCGCAAGGTACGCACAATGTCCATACCCCGTTGACTCTTATGCACAGGAAATGAGGAGCAATGATTCCGAACCAAGTCATAACGAGCCAAGTATGTAACTAACCGCCAATGAAATGCCTGGTAATGATTCCTCTTTGTTTGGCGTTACAGGAAATTGAGACTCTAGAGCCCTGTAGCTGCATCCACTTGACCACCTACAGCATCATCATTGGCACCAACAAGTTCTACGAGATTGAAATGAAGCAGTTTGTTCTGGAGGGTAGGCTATTTACGCTGATAAGCTACCCACATCCTAAATTATTCTGGGTGCCAGAGTAACCCCACTGATTGTCAAATCCCCTACCGTTGTTCCTTTGTAGAGTTCCTGGATAAGAACGACGCGTCCCTGGCCTCGGCTGTGTTCGCTACGTCCTCCCACAGCTTCCCTATTTCCATCATGCAGGTCACCAGCACCATGCAGAAGGAGGAGTACTTACTCTGCTTCCATGGTGAGCTCTGTCTAACACCACATACTCAGGCCCCTGATGGGCGCATGCTATAGCACTCTCTATGTTAGACGTTATATATCCTTTTACTGTAGGTCACTTTTCATAAACGACCTCGAATCATGTAACGCCGAAATGGATTCATATGACAAAATACCTATTGTGGCATCTAAAATAACCCAGACTAAACCTGACTAAACACTAAACCTGACTTTGTCACTGTGGCAGAGTTTGGAGTGTTTGTGGACTCCTATGGACGGAGGAGTCGAGGCGAGGAGATCAAATGGAGTCGCCTGCCTCTGGCCTTCGGTTTGTAGGCTTCTTTTCCCACACATACAATAACCTCAGTCCACCAACTATGTTCCTTTAGCACCAGGCCATGTAATGTGAATGGCATTCTCTCACCTGATACCCTTCTCCTGTCTGACTGCTTCAGCCTACAGAGACCCCTATCTGTTTGTGACCTACTTCAATTCTCTGGATGTCATTGAGGTTCAGGGACATGCTACCGTGAGGTAAAACAAACCTGAACTTAACTAAAACTACCTTTAAGATGGAAATTGATCATAAACAACATATATGCAATATTTTTCTTCTTTATAATTCTTTCTTGTGTAATCACAAACACTCATTTCTAGAGATCTGTTATGCTCAGGGAAACCTTTTGGCCAGCATTAATGAGCGGCATTGCTCTCAACAAGGATTGGAATAGGTGGCCAGGGCTAAATTAAAGTCAAAATCATTAAACCCTGTAAATGCTGACGATGACTGTTTCCAAATTGCAAATCAATTATAACCATTGCTTTGCCCTGGGCTTGATGGCCAACTGTTGTATTTAATAATTAATAATGTAATTTTTCATTAATAATGCAATTTCTTTGGTCTTTCCCCAGCCCTACAGTGCTAGCTCACCTAGATATCCCCAACCCCCGTTACCTTGGTCCAGCCATCTCCTCTGGAGCAATTTACTTGGCCTCCTCCTACCAGAACAAGCTGAGGGTCATCTGCTGTAAGGGGAGCCTGGTCAGGGAGTCTGGAGAGCTGCATAGGACCGGTTCCAGCCGAGGGTCAGTGCCTCAACACATCTGTCATCTGTGGACATTCTGCCTATTTATATTTAATATTATGAAGTCCATTTAGTATGATCAATAATAATTGTTGTTCTGGGTGTAATATTCAGGTTTTTTTTTTATCCACCCAAAAATGTTTATAGTTTGAGTACTGTATTGAATTGGCTAATTGCGCCACCTACTGTTTCAAGAGGGTCCAGTCTCTAGTCAGTTGTTATTGCAGTAACATCCATCCAGAACTCATGCCAAACAGCCTAAGGCACTGCACTATTCTGATGCTGCGTCTGTGCTGTGGTTCCTACAGTAGCCCCAGTAAGCGCGGCCCACCCACATACACAGAGCACATCTCGAAGCGTCTGGCATCAGGCCCGGGCAGCCACGAGGGACTGCACCGTGAGCCCAGCACACCCCACCGCTACCGGGAGGGACGCACTGAGTTCCGCCGGGACAAGTCCCCCGCTCGGCCACTAGACAGAGAGAAGTCCCCAGGCAGGGTGCTGGACAGCCGCAGGGAGAGGTCCCCCGGGAGGTTTGAAGACCGCACCCGACTCCACGCTGGCTCGGTTCGCACACAGCTCACCCCTGTCAACAAGGTGCTGTTAAAGCCTACGCCGGGGCCCCACATACAGAAACAGTGTCATTCCATACATCAGGAGTATTGACATCGTGCCATTTGTGTCTGTCTGTGTGCAGGTATGGGACCAGTCGTCGGTGTGAGTGAGCCAGAGCGTTCCCCAGGTGTCTGTAAAGGAGGCCCAAGAGGGCCGCTCCACACATGTATGGCTCTGCCCTTCAGGTTGACCGACCACAGCCGTCAGCCCCATCACATGTACATAGTGCAAATTCAATTCTTCATTATATCTGCACATGAATTGTTGCACTGAGAGACTTTTCCTTTGACAATCTTCTCTTTTCTGATGTGTGTGGTAATGGGAGAGGTCCCAAACAAGAAAGTGTGGCAGGGAAACTACACTGATCCATAGATCAATTATATCTTCATTATAGAATATCTTATGCTGTAAATATGGTTGTTGGGAGTTTTTATAGGCAAAGGGAATAATAGGCTGGTAAAGCCCTGTCTATTTTTTTTAAGAATGTGTTTCTAATGATGTTGCAGGGAGACAAATGATGTTGCAGGGAAAGAGATCCAATATCAACGTATCATTGTCATCTGTACAAGTACAATATTAATAGCTTTTCTATGATTGGATAGTCATGCCAACATTCTATCACACATGCACAAACAAAATCAAGTAAAACGTTTCAAGTATGCAGAGCTTTGCACTGGAGATCAGATTTGAACATGATTCAGAACTTGTTTATCTTATGTGACTGATCTCCTTTTTGGATCAACTTTGAATGATCCATGGAATAAATAGACTTTGATATCTTCTGCATACGATTGCTTGAAAACAGTTCTCATCTGGCCATACTTTCTAAGGGAATAATGACTCTGTTTTGCTACAAGTGTTTCTTGTGTTGTTAAAATATACCTAAGATAATTAAGCATATGCTTTGTCTCCGTTTTGAGATTCCAGGCAGTCGAGCTCGCTGAACCTGCTCTCAGCTTGCCCTCGCTCTGCTGCTGCTGCTGCTGCTTATGGTACAGATGTCCTGTTCTTACTTCTGTGCAGTGAACTATGAAGTCCAGTAATTGTCAGGGTTTGTTCTCTTTTCCTCACTTTCTTTATAATTAATGAGAGAGAATCTCCTTTCACCACGTCAAAGTGAATAGCATGAGCCATTTACACTAGAGCAGTACTTGTTGCTTTTGGACCTTTCTTGTGTTTGTGTGTCATGTATTCACTTGAATTAGCATTCAACAAGTATACATCGATGTAAAACAATAATTAGAGATTTTTTTTGTAATGTATACAGAATTTTACAGTACATCCATTAAATATGATTTACCCAAGGCTTATGTCAACATTTCTTTCAAGTGCATAATTTCCTTCTCCAACTGTCAGTAAATGACCCATGGAAACGTGTTTTATTTCGCTTTAATTCACAATGTAATGCTCTTCAAAGTAAATTCAACAAAACAAGATATATATACTAAACAAGGAGCACTTGTTGTTACAGGAAATCACTATATACAGCTATAAACTCCTCTTTAACAGATGAGACATGAGAAGGTCGAAAGTGCTTGTCAAACAAAAGAAAAGGAGGAAAGTAAAACGAAAGCGTGAGTGATCCCTTTGTGAGAGACCCGTAATAAAACTGCTTGGCACCAGTCTCAACCAAAGTAGAGATACACACGCACACACACACACACACCATTAGGCAGTCATTCTCACAATCGCAGCTATACATTCATAACAAGCAATCATAAAACACATGATTACTGGGCCATTGCAGTGATGCCTCTTACAGGACATGAAGTGAACAACAGCTTTTTATAAGAGCTATGAGAAGAAAATAAGCGGAAAACTGTATCCCCTAAAGGGTGGTGCTTAGCAAGGGATCTTCCAGACAGCATTGTGGTTACTTTTTTTATCCCCTCCCACCTGCGTCATGTTCACACCCTCTGAAGGTGACCAAACTCAGTTACTATGTTTAGTAGAACATTACACTTCCATTTTCAGCTTTATTTTTGATGTACTTGTGTGGCAGTGTCTACTTCAATTTAAGGTGCAAAATATTGTCACACTTTTCCTTTTATTTCTTTTAACAATTCACATTTAGGGATTGTTGGGCAGAAAAGCTTAGTGCCCCACATGCTTGTGAAAGTGTAACTATATATTTAGATTTCTTTCTGAATAATGTTTCTACACAAACCCTGCACTGGGGCAAGTCGGCAGCAGTGACACTGCCACTAAGGGAACATACATTTGATTTAGCCCTAGATTTCAAACTCCTGCCGGTAAAATTGTGACCCAGAAAGGCTGTGCGGAAATCTGACAGTGAGGAACACCGTTTAGCCATTCACGTACTAAATACTCTGCACAATGTCTTCCAGACGGATGCTACCAAAGCAGTTTGGCCTTCTCCGGGTTGCAAAAAGAAAAGAAGCTTCACTGCACACCTTTCACTGATTTGTGTATATTCTATTCCTAAGTGAAGAGTAGACCCACTGCTAGTATGGCGTGTGGGATGGTTAGTAATCAAAAAAGATTGGCAGTCTTGAGATTTCAACTTAAGTCTATGGTTTTGTACCTTTAACGTTCCAGCAGATTGCTTGTAAAACACAAATTCAAAAACAGCAAAGGCAATTCTTGATGATGAAAATCTGAAAAGCAAGAATCACTCAACAACAAAAAAAATAGCAATCAATGTGTGCGTTGTATGAAGGTACAAGTGTATGAAAAGTAATGTCAGGGTGTGTACGTGGTAGAGGTAGTGTGTAGATTCATGTGAATGGAGTGGGTTTATATTTATTTGTGTGAGGGGGGCTGAGAGTTTAGTGAAGTCTCATCATGCGATTTTCTTTTACCGCCATTCTACCAGTAGCCACTCCTATCCGTACGCACCTTTTTGAGTAGGGCCATCTTTTTTGAGGAACCTCAAGATCAACTACTGACATACCGGGCTTCTCCTGTGGCAAGTGAATTGTCCGAATTTAAAACAATTCAAGAATAAAAACACCATAAATAATGAAAAATGACTGATAGCATTAAAAGGGGATAACCACTGCAGCATCGAAACAGGCCACCCTGCTTGTGTATTCAAAGAAAATCAAACCCGCAACAGGTTGCTAAATAGTTTCTTTCTCAGCAATTAACAACAAAAAAAGATACAAAAAAAACAAAAACAACTTTGGGTGACTAATTTAGTGAGCCACTATTCAAAGATTCTATACATTTTCTTAAATGCTAATATACTTAGCTATCTGAATATATTATTTCATTAATTTATTTTACAAAAGAAAGCGTCTTCGGGGAGGTCATTGAACAGCCGTAACGGGGGGAGGGGGCCTCTAAGAGACGGAGGGTCCTCCTGTGACTTCTCGTGCATCACGCTGAGCAGAGCTAGCGGAGCAGCTCCCTCTAGCGACAGAGCCTCCTCAACAGAGAGAGAGAGAGCAAGAGAGAGAGAGCATACATCTCAAACTGGTGTTCATGTCTTCAATAGTGATTCAAATCTGTAGTGATCAATGGTAATGACACTTGTAGGGAAGTATGCCGACAAAGATTCTCTGTAAGAACCGATAAGATCAAACAGCTATCTTTTTAACAATGCCTTTGTGACTCTAAACACCCTTCAGGCAAAGTATGTCATAGGCCTGATACATGGAAGAAGAGGCTTCCTCCTGTCTGCATCTCTCAATAGATAGAACAACCACACCACATCTTCAGTCAACTGAGAGCATAATGAATGGGAAAATTAGACATACTTAAGAGCATGATATACAAGGATACTACACAGGCAATGTAAATTGGCAGCACTGCCTTAAGAAAAGATGGGAATTCGGGTTATTTAACAACAGCAACACTGCATACTAAACAAGCTTAGAATGAGAATTCTCGCTGGCAAAATTGCTATTGAAACTGCCCATGTACATTGCCCGTAAGTTGCCGTAGCCGTGTAATCACAGCCTGTAGAATACCATGTTGCTCCCAGTACCAGCGGGGGAGGGTGTTGAGGAGGAGCGTTAAGGCCGGGTGTGTGGAGAACAACTGCCTATTCCTGGCAGACCAGCTCATCAAGCGACTGATCAAAAGTGACAATGCCACCATAGCGATATCTCTATGCAGGTGCACATGCCAAGTCATGACACAAGTTCTGGAATGGACGTTTGTTATTTCTATCATCTCAATCCATACCATGGCCAAATCCCCCAAAAAGACTATGAGAGGATACAAATCATGTTGTCATTCCTTAACTCCCTGACATCCAATAACTTTCTGCTCAACTCACTCTAGATTGAACTCCAAAAACAAAGTGCACAAATGCAAATTGCAAAACTGTCACACAAATACTTCAATGTATGAATGTGTCGTTTGCCACTGTGCCCTGCCCCAGGTAACTGAGGTCTTTTCCAAACAAGCTATGCATTAACAATTAAAGGGGATGTCACCGTGACCAGCCATGTAAACACAGCAGGATCACTGAAAGCTTCTCAGTTGCCACACTAATCTGTCTTTTACATACCATGGCCCTACCATGCCCATGTCCAAAATAAGGTGACTTTAGGAGATGTTAAAACAGAAAATGTTGATTGGAGAGTTGTGAAATCTTTACTGAGAATCGTCACAAGAGGAAAAATGCTTCAGGTCAACACAAGTCCTCCAGGAGACTACCAGCCGTTGTCTTTTCCCTGATCAAAGGGACCTATTCTCACTCCCGCAGTCTCTGCATCATTATCCAGTCCCACACAAACAGTTGTCCACCGTGTGTGTGTTCAGTCCAACACCTCCACTGTCGATTCATTCCAGGGCATAAGCACCAAAACATCATTCAGCTCTTGCACTACATTTACCTTTGTATATATACACATGAAAAATCGTTCTGCACACACATTTACATCCCGTAGGCACGGAGCTCCATCACATGGTGCCCGTCTCATCGGCTGGCGCTCCGGCCCAGTCCCAGTCCCCTTCCAACGGCCCTTAGTTGGAGCTAGCGGTGATGGTGTTCTCCAGCTCCAGCTCCATGGGCGCTGGGTTTATCTGGAGGTTGCCATAGCAGGACTTGCACACGCGGGTCGGCTCAAACAGCTGCTGGCTTGGCACGGGGATCTTCTGGTCGCAACAGCTTGCGCAGAACACATTCCCACAGTTCCTGTGGAGGCGAGACACACGGGTCACAACTGGGCTCGGTGTACTTAACACGCACAGTGACTAGCCATCATCAGACCTGTGTGTGTATGTGACCCAAGACACGTTGAAGACTACGCAACACACTTCTCAGGTTAACTGTACTCACAATTTTCACTAAGACCTGTGTTAGAACCCGTATTCAAAGTTACGTTATGAGTTGCGTAATTAAGTCACAAAGTCAAGTAGGCACATCAAACCGTTTTCAAACGTTCACAGACATTTTGAACACAAACCATTCTTAGATTCAGAATTAAGGCCATGCTCCCAGCCTCACGCGCGCACACACACACGACAAAGGACCCATTCACCTGCTTGTACTGCCTGGATTAAATGTCTCCTTCTAAATGCTCCTTAAGAGTCAATAAAACCAGGTCTATTTATTTAGCTCCAGTTGAGTGTATGCACTTTGTACAGTAACAAGCTAGTTGATGGAGATTCAGTGACGTGCTTCGCTGCTGAGCTGCGACATGCCGGAGGGCGGGACTGGAGCTGGGGGCGGCATGCTGCCAGGGGGTGGGCGGCGTCTGGGGAGCGTTGGTACAGTATGACGGGCTGCTATGTAGGGGAGGCGGGAGGGGTCGCAGGCCAAGCATGTCTTTGCGAGCTGCTGAACACTTTATCGGTGAAACGCTAAAATGGCAGTACTGCCCCGACGCCTGCCTGTAGGCCTGCCGCACACTATCAAACTCACACACTTCCAAACTGCATTATATGTTGTTCACACCCATCAACACCATTCTACATTATGAACGTCTAGCGAGAGACAAACCTGAGACATACTTGACATGAGTTTCAACAACTTAAAAAAAATTAAATAATAATGACGAGGGAGGCAGGGGAGGGTTGTGTGCTACAGGACCATGGTGGAACAGAGGGTGTGGTGGAGAGGCAGGGCAGGGTTACGTGAGCGTGGAGAACCAAACAGGCGGAGCGATGCAGGGCTTAAAGGCACACGGAGGGGAGGGGGAGAGGGGGAAGACAGTGGAGCCATATCTCACCAGGCCTCTTGAACAGGCTCCCTGCCACTGTGGAGGAGAGGGGGTAGAGAATAGACAAGAGCAGCCATCAGAGAGGCCGCTACCAGACTTACAGTACAAGTCAAACATTTGGACACCCTTTCCCATTCACTTCAATGGGAAAGGGTGTCCATACGTTTGACTAGTACTGTACAACACTCACTAAAACACTAATGGACTCCAACAGCGTGCCTATGGCTGCTGTTTAAACTTATCGCCATGCTATCCAAAATGCTGAGCTTGAATTCTATATATTCAACTGAAACTTGAAAAAAAAAAAAAGTGATAGTCTAGTCTGCACAAACAAGATGAGTCTAGATTAGAAGCAGAATTATATGGACAAAATGTGCCTGTGGATCCTTATAGGACCTAAGCTGATGAGTATAAACATGTTGGGCCTATGGTTGACTAGGCTGACCAAAGCAACAAGATATACAGAACAGATCCAACTACTATTTCTGTCTGCAGGGGTAGCATGACCCACTTTGTCCTGGAGAGGGGGGAGGGAGGGGGGGACTAGGGGGGAAAGGAGAGGACAACAACAACATGAGGAAATGAAAAACCAAGGAGGAAATGCATTCGTCTGAGCGGCTAAGCCCAAAGAGCCCCTCCAGGGCAGATTTGGCTTATTCACGCTCACTTTCAAATATCTATAGGTGTCCCCAAAAATCTAAAATCAAATAAAAAATCAAACATATGTTTGTAAAGAGCAAATAAGATTTGGAATGTATTTCGCAATCAATCGATGTTTCCCTAGGGGGGACATGAAACAAATCTCATGACCACATCTGCATAACAGACCGTGACTTTGCAAAACAAAATGAAAAAAGCCCAGAGCCTAACCGTACGGAGAGGAAAAAGTTAGCAAAAGAACATCTAGCTAGGCAGAGAGAGAGTGTGTGAGCTGTGGTCCGAGGGCAGGGCCGGCTACAGCCGCGGCAGGGAGATGGGGGCCTGGGGTTACCTGCAGTGGTGCTTCCTGGTGGCGAGCCAGAACCTACTCTCACACCCGTAGCACTGGGCAGCCAAGTGGTCCGGATACCAGCGGGTCACCTGCAAGGAGCAGCCAAATCTCAGTTCTCTCTCTCTCTCTCAGGAGCATCCGCCATCGGCTCCCGTTCTAAATGATTGCCCCTGTCCTACTCTTTGAGCTCTGAGCGTCTCTCCTCTCCCGCCGGGCGGCTTACCTCCGCGTCCTGTTTGTCCACCTGCTCCCAGCTGGCCTCGGAGAACAGCTCTGTGCTGCAGCGGGACAGACAGTTGTGGTCCAGGTTACACTCCGAGTCCGTCATCGAGGCCTGAAGGAAGGAGAGAGATAAAATAGTGTGTTTGTTTGAATACATTGTTTTATCGTTTCTGTCTTTTCAAGTCACCGGAGAAAGACATGGTCTTCATGTATAATGATGGCAGACTCGGTGAGTGAGAGCCGCCCGGGCGGGCCTTACCATTTCATCGCCCATGTCTCCGTTGAGTCGCAGGGGGCACCCATGCTGCTGGCTCTCCAGCAGGCTCCACAGCTCCTGCACCTGCTTCTTCAGCGTCTCCACCTCCATCTGGTGGCCCGCCTCGATCTGCCGCAGGCGCTGCTGGATGACGTCGGTGTGCAGCGTCAGGCCGTCGTCGTCCAGGTGGCTGCGGCTGGGCTGCTCGGGGCTGGCGGAGGGGCGGCCCAGCAGGCCGTGGACGCAGCGGTGCTGGGAGCAGCTGCCCCGCGGGTGGTGGTTCAGGGAGCCGCAGCTGGCCAGCGACACCTGCCGGCTGAGCGGGGCGCGCTCCCCGTTGACCTTGGCCCAGTGGGGGCCGGCGCCGGGCTCGCCGTCGGAGCTCTCGCCGTTGCACAGCCCCTCCCTGCCGGGCTCAGCGCTCACAGAGTGGAAGGCACTGAGGGGGGGCCTTTGACTGCCTCCGTTAAAAGTCCTGGGTACGCGGTGCTCCGCCACCAGCCCGTTCTCTTTCCCGGGGCACGGGGGCTGGCAAGGCACGGGCTCGGGCGCCGGCGGAGCCTTCTCTGGGAGCACGGGCCTGCTGCACACCTCTTCAGTCAGAGTCTCGGTGGAGCTCTCCATGAGGGAGGCCCTCTTGTCAGCCTGCTGCTCCAGGGTCTCTGAGAGGCCTCTATCTACCTCCAGCTCTGGACGGTGGTTCTCTACCTTCTCAGCCTCCGGCGTGCTGTCCCCAAAGCCGTTGGTCATGATGGCGGGCGGTGCCGCCGGCTCTGGCTCCCTTGGAGCTTCTTCCGTCTCACCCTGGGCTGCTCGGTTCTCCTGGGACGGCTCCACCACCTCCTCCAGAGCCCGCTCCTCTGGCAGCTCTACTCTCTCTGTGGGGAGGGCGGCCGGTATGGGAGGACTGGCAGGAGAGAGGCTGGACTCCTCAGATCCCTCCGTGTCTGTCCCGCTCTCTGGAAGGAGGCCGTTGATGAGAGGCTCTGCCCGTGGATCGACTCCATTAGCGTCAGCGTACGTCTCCATGGCGCTAGCCTCCTTGGCTAGCTCCACTCCGGCGCCATAGGGAACGACAGCAAGGCAAGCAGCGCTGGCATCTCTCTGAGCCTCAGCACCAGCCTCCTCGTTGGTGGCTTCCTGGAGGATGTTCTCCATCTGTCCCTCTGCCATGGCCACCGACAGCTCGGCCCTCTCCGCAGCCCCTCTGGTGTCTAGCGACGCGGTGTCCTGGTCCAGCTCAGTGGGTTTGCCCGTGGGCCGGGGGCCGTCCTCCAGCTCGGGGTCGGTCGTGTTGGGGCCTGGGCCGGCTCCGGGCGGGCTGCAGGGCCGCTCCTCCTGCTCGGGGGCCCCCGCTCCCTCAGGGCCCGCCGTCATGTTGAGCTCCAAAGAGCGCCGGTGGTCCTGCCACTTCTCGTTGAGGCTGGGGTCACTGGATCGCCGGTTAGGGGCCACTGCGCTCCCCAGCTCGCACGCGCTGGGCAAGTTGTCAAAGGATCGGGTCTTCGGACGTCTTTAGGGGGGACAAGGGGGAAAGAACAATGGTGCCAATTAGCATGTGGAAATAGCTTTTCCTCCATCAGCAACAGCTTAGTGTCCCCCTGAAGGCCCCATGACTGAACATGTAGCTGAGCACTGTGCACCTAATCAGATAATCATCACAGCATGTTAGGGATTAGGAGTAAGAGAGAGACGTATATCCAGGACTCAAAAATGAGAAGCGAAGCATGACCATGAGTGATTGAGAAAAGATAAAATGAGATGAACATTTCAACACCATGGGAACTCAGCAACGCGTTAAAAAAGGATAGACTAATCAAGAGAACTCATTCTCATTGGTGTTTGAGACAAACGACACATGCTCGCCAGCGATATCCATAAATGAAGGATATAAGTGGTGCAGTCGCGACAAACAACCTGTTCCTCTTTCATGACACCGAGGGCGTCACGAGACATGAGATAAGCAGAGCATAAAACGCTCTCCGTTATCCATGGCAACGAGGGTCCAATCAGATCACGGCAATGCGGTCGGTGAGGCGGAGCAAAGGGGCGGAGACCGACCAGCCGCTTTGGCTGGGGCGGCGGGGGGGGGCTCTCAACCTGGGTTTATCTTACATCAGAGAGGACGGGGGCAGTGCCGTGGCGCCAGGCTCACCTGCCCAGGGGCGCATCCTCGGGATTGGCACCGGGCACAGGGTAGGGCGCGCAGGACTCGTCGGAGGGCGTGGTGGGGGAGGAGCTGGGCAGGTACACCGCCGTCCACAGCATCAGGTTACGCACGTGACACACGGGGTGAAGCACCTGCAACCCGAGGAGATTCACACATAAGAGGGGCTGGTTTATGGGCCTAAGAGCACAGTGGCACACTGTAAGGTTCTGGAACTAGACCATGTGTCAAACAGGGGAGGCATTGTTCGACTTGACCTCTGGAAGAGAGATATAGACACCATTATCGCAATAAAACAGAAGAGTGCAATTAGCCAAGCGCAATAAACACGGAGGAGTCCTAAGAACACAGTGTAATGCCGCAGGGTTAATAGATAACACTTTAACCTAGACAGTGAACCAAGGTGAAGCACTAAATAAATAGACACTCAGTGGGCAGCGGGCGTACAGTCTCGGAGTGGGAGGAGTAGAGCATGTTCCTCAAGGCACGGTTGGCTGGTCGCAGCAGGGACCACACGGAGCAGGTCCTCTCCTGGACATGGCGGTCCTCTCTCTCCTTCCCGCTGTTACACAGGAAGGTGCCAAACAGGCAGGAGTAGGTGTGCTGCACCAGTTTCACCTGCACACACACACACACACACACACACACACACAGGGAAGAGAAACAAACACACCCCGACATGTTGAGGCTTGCTTATGCCACAGGTATGATGATAACAGACCGTCAAAGATTTCTTCCATCTCAGAGCCAACAATTCTTTGGTCACTGCCTATTGGTTAGAGATGAATATGGCATAAATCCCAACCACTTGAATCAATGACTGTTATTTACACCAATCCCTTTATAAATCTCTTGCTGCATTTGCCCCTCTGATCTAGTTTGGATTCCTGGGTAATTGAGTTTGACGTGTACTTGGAGTCGTTCCAGCACTGACCAGAAAGGCTTCGTTGAACTCAAAGGAGCAAGGGAACTGCCGCTGCAGCTGGTGAACACAGTCCAGCCACTGCAGGAAGACCGGACAGCGCTCGTTCACGTCCTCAGAGTTCTCCCCGTGGCCACAGCGGTCCGCAAACTTATGGCCAAAGTCCAGCCATTCGGTCTCCAGCAACACCTGGAAGCCCTGTGAACACAGCAGAACGGCAGGGTTTGCTTTGAGAGAAAGGGAGTGTACAGGCCTGTCAACATGCGTCAGGGAGAGGTGTGCTTAGGAGCGACTGTAGAGACGCCCGCGCGGCAGCGTACCTCGATGGTGCGGTAGTAGGGGTCGAGCAGCAGCTTGGACAGGGCGGCGATCTGGGGCGTGCGGTCCCAGCCGTCGGAGCAGTGCACCAGGACAGGCCTGTGGTCGCGGTCCACGGCGTTCACCACCAGCAGAGCCGCCTTCAGCAGCAGGGACAGGTGCTGCAGCCACTTGGTGCTCTCCAGGGCAGACAGCCAGCTACAAGGAAAGAGGCGGACACGGTCATATTGAGCCCGTAGCTTGGGAACCCCGCCCAGCTCTAACACACTGATAGAACAACACCAGCCTCGACACGAAGCTGGAAAACGGTTAGACAGGCTTTTTGGCAAAGAGGCTTTCAAACTAAGAATGATCATATGAGGAGGGTGTTAACATCGGTTTTGTCGAGGTTTTGTTTCATAGACTTCAGACCACTGTTTGGAGTAGCCACACCCCGTTATTGTTTTATGAGCACTTTCAACAATGTGCTCTTGATTCAGGGGAGTCAGTGTGATTACATTACAGATCACGGAGCGGGGCTTTTGTGTGCAGATGGAAAGAGATCCTCCGGCTTTGGGGCGGGCAACACTCTTTAAACCAGGCCCAGATGTGCAGCCAAGGTCAAGGCACAGCTGTGATTACCAGTTACTACAGCCCGGCTGAAGGGACTCTGGCATGTTATCCGCCCCCCCCCCCCTTGTGTGGTTCAGTGTAAAGGCTGGTTAAGCTCGAAATGGGCCTCACTGTAGGCTCCAGGACTCACTTGGCTGGGTCAGGCATCTGGGTGCAGAGGAAACGCAGGGACTGGAAACTCTTACGAATGGAGTGGATGTTGGCCATGCCCATGAACACCACCTCACAGTTGGGGTAGTACTCTGGAACAGGATGTACAACAAACGATAAACACACACTCTCTTCCAGAACACAAAACAACCGTTGGAGAACGTGCCTTTACGGTGCTTCCACTGATGTAAACATATCCTGAGAGGAGCGACCATTACCTGGGCACTCGCAGCCTCCCCCCTTGGCCCTGTTGGCGACCGCGGCAGCATAGGAGCGGGCGTCCAGGATCAGCAGCTTGTGGGGCTGGATGGCCAGCGTCTCCACCTCGGAGCCGTTAGTCAGGGAGGATTCTGACACACAGAGAGAGACGGAAAAGCAGGGTCAAATGCCTGCACCGTTCACCACAAGCAAGAGCATCATCCAACAATCAACAATCAGCAGTAAATAACCTCATCAAACGCCAGTGTAATGAACTGATAAATATGTACTGGAACATCACTTTGAATAAAAAAAAAAACATTTTTTCTTCTCCAGTGTGTCTGAAACAGCTGGTTGCTCCCTCAAACAAGTCCTGACAGGTCGCATTGCCCAATGAAGTCTGTAACCCTTCCAGTCAAAGAAACAGCGAGACTGGAGCGGTGCCGTGTCGAAGTCTGAAAGGGCTCCGTGGGTGTGTCTTTTGGGAGCAGGTTGTGAGAGCAGGCGGGCTTGTGGACTGACCAAAGTCGGTGTCAGGCACATGGGTTCCGTTGGTGTAGGCGCCGTTGGTCAGCGGCTTGCGGGAGCTGCCGTCCACGGCGCAGGCCTTGGCGATGGACTGGACCAGGTGCTCGTCGTCCGCGTTCCTCCAGCCCCACCAGCTGACCTCCGGCTGCCCGCAGCGGGCGATCACGGCCCCCGTGCTCTGATGCCTGGGGGGAGGGGGGGGGGAGGGGCAGGTCATGGGACCATCAGCCACAGCGGCAACAACAACAACAGCAGCAGCAGCAGCAGCAGACTGTGTGACCAACATGGGTTTGTTTGCTCCAGGTTTAAGCCCTGATTACCAGACATCCAACATTCTTCTCTATTTGCATTAGATTTAGTCAAAAGAAATACTTGGATGTACAACGGCAGCATGCAAACGTTTAATTTCAGCATGCAAACATATGCATAACACATGGCATCAATAACAGAACGTGTCTTACCGGTCACATACTAGATCAAACCTACCGGGCCTTACAAGCTAAATCAAGGCATTAAGACAAGAGGGCCCACCTGTAGACCACAGCAGGGAACCTCTTCCAGGAGCGAAAGGCGGCCACGTTCTCCAGCTCCTTGTCGGTGATCCAGGCGGGCACCAGGAGCTGCTGTGGATAGCTGGCACACAGCCTGACGACCCCACAGAGAAACAGAGAGAAAGGGCAGGGGTTAGACAGGGAGCAGAGAGGGGGGCAGAGGGGGGGGGCAGAGTGATACCTTAGCAAAGTCTCGGCCCGCTGACACTTAATCCTGGGCTGTGCCCTTATCAGCCCGGGAGCTCGGCTCTAGACGAGGACAAGAAGCACAGCCAGCCTCTGTGGGGAACACACAGAGCGACTTGTGCAGCGTGTCAACAGCAGAGCGAACAGAGGACGGGCGCTATGGAAACTAGGAGACGGGAGGGAGGGTGTCAGCGAGGGAGATAGTACCTGAACTTGCTGTTGATGTCCGTTATCCGCCAGGCGTTTTGAGTGTCAAAGCCCATCCTCTCCACCTCGTTCTTGAACCAAGAGGTCACGTGTTCGCCTGCGGAGGGCGAGGAGAGGTCAGATAAGACAGCAACAAAAACGGGGAGACTGTCCCCCACAACTGTCTGCTGACACCACGTCAAGGTGACGAGAGGACACGGGGGCGAACGGCATACCCGGCCTGCACAGCTCGCCGTGCTGCTCCTTCTCCCCGGCGTACACGTCCACACACCAGGCGTGGAAGGGGAAGGAGAAGAGGTCCTCCAGGCGAGGGGGGGGGCGCACCGCCGCAGCCAGACGTTTCAGCCACACCTGGCACTGCTCAAAGGTGGAGAACTGGCATCTGCGCGAGGCGACAAGGTCAACGGAAGGTTACTGACACCAGCAGCAGTTGGAGAAAATATTAGAGATTTCCTTGTTAGCGACATGTTTGTGTGTGTGTGTGTGTGTGTGTTCCTGTCAGGACAATGAATTGAGCTACCTGACAACCTTACAGTCCTTGCAGGTGATAAGGAGCTGGAACATGTCCCGGCACTCCACGCTCTCAATGAGCTGTAGAGGGACCTAGGAGAGAGGGACACAGCGTCATGTAAAGCCCCAAGACCTGGACAAGGCCAATAGTGTCCTCCTGTTAGGCTCCAAACGCTGGCCTTTGCAAAGAGTTATCTTTGAGCAAGTTCCAAAACCATGCAACCAGTACAAGCAGCCTACAGAAGTGCTGAACGTCGATTCAAAGCCAGTTAGTAGCCAGTGTCTGCCTGACAAAATGTCAACATGTGACAAACAGTAACGATTCATCATGCCCCAAGACAATGTGCAATTCTACCTTTCACCAAGATTTCAAGACACATTAGATCAACTTCCCATCTTTGAAATGCTAAATCAACAAGTCCCTAGTTAAACATCACACGCTAGCTTCAGCTTCTCCCTGAGCCCAGTTAGATATCAAATAATCTTCTAATGTACTGTGGACTTTGCCACATAATAGAGTCTGTCTTTCTAGGTATTCTGGGCAATGAAGTGCAGTTCAGTGTGCTGCTATTACCATATTACCCTACAGTTAAAAGTGTCATCTGATCTAAGCAAATGGGTTTACTGTTCAAGGTAGGGCAGTGTTTAATCCTTCGTAATTATGAGCGTGTTTTGAACAGGGATGGGTCACTGAGCGAGAGAGTGCGTTAGGAATGCTTCTGTTTCACACCCTCCAAAGCCATGCAGAATGGACCGGCTGTGGGTAGTGGGCCAACATCACAAACACGGCACACAAACAGGTCATGGCCAAGTCAACCGTGGCACGCTGTGGCTGGGTACTTACTGACACCTCACAACAACAATCCTGCTACCCAAAACAAAACGGAAAAAAAAACAAACGTTTAAAACAGGGAGAATACACAGTTAAAGTTGTGTGTGTGTGTGTGTGTGTGTGTGTGTGTGTGTGTGTGTGTCTCTGCACGTGTAAGCGTTCCGACGTCGATGTGTCACACATTCCTGAAGTTCTCACATCCCACGCCTGGGCTTTAATTCCTGCTCTCTAATCTACAGGCCTAATCGGGAAACAGTCAAAATTCCTCGGGTGCTTGTTGATAGCCTCCCAGCGGCTGCACTCTCTCCTATGCTCTCGCTCTCATAGCACCTCCCACCTAATTGGCAGATTTGTGAGAGCAGAGTGCCATGTGATACGACGGCCTTAGTTACCATCCCTCCAGGAAGTGTGTGAGAACACCCTGTCTGTTTTGTCTGGATCTAGGCGATGTTAGCTTTGGGCTAAATACTTGAACAGCCCTGATCAACCACAACAAGTGGAAGAATACATGTTTCTGAAGACTAAATCTAACCAGTTGGACATGATTTACAAATCTTTAGCTTCATGATCAGTCCCATTGTTGAATGGCGAAGCTATTAAAAAGTATCCCTGAAGATTTTCAACAGAAACCTGAATGTTGTACACTATCTCAGATTTTGTTTAATCGTTTTGAAAATGTGTGCTGTATTATTTTTTTTTTTTTTACAGAATGGTTAACAAAGCCGGTCATTGTAAAAAGGGGTGAGGATAAAAGTGCTGTGCATCCCCAGCAAGATCGCTGCAACCATGGTAACAGCAAGTGGAAAGAAAGAGCTGAGCAACTGAGCTGAGGGCAAAAACAGAACGATACAAAGAGTTACATGGTGTTGATGCCAGCTACCAAGACATGGGTCAAATTACAATTTGGAATTCATTCACTGAGGTTTTCAAGGATTTATTCGTTTTGCCGTTAGACACACGCCAAGTATTTCAATGACAATTTGAACCCCACAAGTCCGTAAAGCTAAGCACTTCAGCAGAAACATCTCTGAATGTTGGTGCCAGATAGGAACACCACTAGTGGTGCACAGGCAACTGGACCTCTCCCACTCACAAGCAAAGCACATGGCATTCTTAGGATGAACAAGTTATATTAAAAAGGAGAGGAGAACGCTATTCACATATGCCTTAGAAGACAGCTTATAATCACAAATAGGAATCTCTTCTATTGGAAGCACTGAGACGTGCAATGACTTAGATCTGTTTTGTCATCAAGACCTGATCTTTTCAAAATCAATTCCACATTGAGTTGTGATGCTGCTAGTGCCCAACGCTGCTTTGCTGTGCCTTTATGCATATTCTCTTTGTTTTGAAACAGGTTGCCTAGTGAAAACAATAATGTATCGTTAGCTATAATAATAATACCTGGCACAAGGATTCACTCATGTTACTGGAAGAGAGCTTTAGGCTACTCAGATGCTGCTACATCAACATGCTGTTCAAAGATTACAGTGCTCTAAATAATTGGACTGCGGGTGGCTAAGTCTTAGCATAACACTAGAGTTGATTTACATTCCAGAGACGAGAGGGTACATTTTACATTTTTGCTAATGAACCATCAGAGGTCCTACAGTTTGTGATACATTTCCCTATAATGCGCTGACATGCTAAATTGCTTTGCCATACGTAATGTTAGCTAAATGGGTCTATTGACAAATGGGCTCAAACCAGACAAAGCCTTTTTAGTGGAGTATGACTGTGCAAATAACTAACATAAAAATCACAAATAAAATTAATGATAATGATAATAATAAGATTAATGCAATTTAGCTTTTATTGTATGGATTGATCAGATTATATTTACTCACTAAATACTGTATATATTTTAACTGGCACAACAACCCAGTGTTGTTGGATGGGGCGTGACTAATTCCTTCTGACAGCACATTGTTAATGCCTGGTGTAATCATCCATCAGAGCAACCCTGGTTCCAAGTGAATGTGATTAGTTTGGCCTTTCCCCCCCAAAGTATTCTAGGTATTACAAAAGCCATAATTCCCATTTTTGCAATGTTTTGATTAAGACAGATGCATATGGAAATATAATATGGATGTATGAGCAAAGTCAGTGCAGAAATACATTGATCACTTACTCAGTTTGCCAGCTGTACTTACATTGACAACCGACTCTTTGAACTTGATGTGGAGGCGATAGCTTGACATCGCAATGATGGCATCTTCAGCTCTGCCCACATACTCTGTGAACTCGCCATGCAGCTCAGGAAAGGGCACCTAGCAACACGAGAGAACAAAGTGAGGGTTTATAAAATACATGATTTTTTTTTTTTTACCACATTTGTATAATTTAATTAACACACCAGGGGTAACTAACAGTATAAGACCCTACAAAAAATAGACTTCACAACAACGCATTTACACACGTAGTATTCTAACATTATGTCTTGGCAAAATAGCTAAGGCATAATAACAAACAGTCTCTCGCCAGCTGTTAACAATAGTTTCCTCACCTGTAGGTTTTCCTCCTCTAGAACAGGGGACTTCTTTGGAAAGATTTGATTGGCCTGGATACATTCCAAGCTCTGTGACCCCTCCTCCTCCTGCAGAACCCCCCCCCCCCAATTTTTTTTTATCTCCTTAATCACCTTTCAATTACAATCAACTCAACCACATTCTTTATTTAGTCTGGTCCAATGTCTCCCAACGGTTTCATGAACATCATGAAATTGCATTGAATCTTTGTTAGGAATTAGGAACCAAGTCAAATGTCCAACATATCATCCAAGCAAAACGTTTTTCAAACCCTGTCTTTTAAAAAAGCTGTTATGTCTGTCCATTTAACCATACATTTCCATTGCCTTCCCACCCACACTAACTGTCATGGTTTAGGCCCAATTTACTAAACACAGGCATTAAGTGTACCCAAATATGGAGCCAATAGCACACATAAACTCTTCCACATTTCAACAGAAAAACAATTTAATTACACTCAAACATCAAAACAAATTAAAGCTCTAAATAGAATCTGGGTGGCCATATTCAATTATCTCGCTCCTTTCATTTGAAAAATATCTTTGCCAACTGATTGACACATGTGGGCTTAGATAGTAGCATAGCGTCCCTATGTAAGATGAGGATGTTTTAAAAACAAAAAACACTGTAGACATCTAATAGATTGGAATGTAAAGAATGCGTATGGAAGCAGGGTTAAAATACTTAATTTAGACCAAAATAATTCACAAGACTATTTGATTTCAGTTCCGCTGAGTCTAAGAGATGGTACTCATAGCCAGGACAAAGAGACACTGGGGTGGTCCATAGATATGACAGATAAAAGACAGGGACAGCATATACTGTAGGCTGCTGGCTCAGCACTACCTCTGTCTGTAAGCCAAGCTGAAAAATAATGGCTGGGGTGGCACTCTGCAGGACCAACGCCCAGTCAGGGGAAAAGCACAGGACTTCAAGCCAGCTTGTGCATGAGCAGCAGACACACAGCAGTGAATGATTGACAGAGGGCATATGCCATATCATTAGCAGGGGTTATATCCCAATTAAAAACTAACTCTGAAATGTCTGCCGTCAAAATAAAAGCTGGCCTGCTGAATCAGCACAGTAGGTGGAACTTTGACACCATGGTCCACCTCACTGTCTGTCTCCTTGTAAACAAAGCTCTTTTAACAGTATAAATCAATGAGGAGATTCCAATTCTGCAGACTGCCCAAAGGTCAAAGAAAAATATTCTCAGAGATGATAAAGAATTAATTAAAAGTTTGCGCAACTTACCATGGCCCCTGAGAAGGAGTGTGGGTCACTGTACAAGGAACTCAGGCCTTCCTCTCAAAACCCAAACCTAAGCCTGTAGGGAGACATATAGAGAGAGAATTACAGTGAGACAAATCCAAGTACAATAAACTACAATACTTTATCTTAATTAATAATTCATATGTTTCATTGTATCATTAATCAAGAACTCAATGCCTAACAGAACAGTAAAAATTATAGGACTATTCAATTGTAAAGTTTCCATCACATCAAAAATATGTCAAAAGAAGATATCTACAAAAGTAGAAGAAATTAGATAATGGGGTCACATATATGCATGAAACAAAAATTATAGAAAGCAAAAAATTTAAATATATATATAGAAATGATAATCACGTAAAATCCGACACAATGTGTGAGGCACAATATTAGGACTTAGAAACTTACAGAGGGCTAAGGCCAACAGATGAGCTGTCCGGATGAATCCGTTTTGAGCACAGCTAGATGAAGCACATTTATATTCTGTAGCGAAAATAAGATATATGAAGCATTGAGAACATTGCAGTCATACTTAGTTAACTGTTCAGAGTGTAATTTTACAGACAGCAGTCCTTTTCATTCACTAGTAAATATAGCTGTGTCTGTGTTTACCGTAGGCTGCATCGAAGGAAGAGATACCAATTAAACAGCTTGGTAGAATGGAAAAAAATCCATTTGTATAGCTTTGCTCTTTAGTTGGTGCAGAGTCTATACAACATGCAGTTCATTATAACCTTGACAATCGAGCTATCAAAAAACATATTAACTGCCAACGAAAACTATACAATTTGAAGTAGAACATTAGGATACTGAATATCATTCATAATCTAAACAAGTACTTTTTTATGCTAAATGTAAGTAAAAAAAACAATTCAATCTTACTGTCTGTCATACAATAGAACTACACCTAGCCTAATAATAAAATAAATAAAGATAAATGACTAAACCCAAACCCCAGCCTACAGAGCAATAGCTTGATACATACTTCCCAACTTCAGTTTCATTATTTGTTACAACCAAGTCAAACACTTCCATGCGTCTAGGGGCCCACACTCTTTCAGACTGAAGCCTGTTAACAGTATGCCAGCACATGAAGGACTTCGCACACCTGCTTTAAAGAATTGTACATACCACTGGATTCAACAAAAAAATGCCATCACCTGAGCTGACTTATCCCTCAGTCTAAAGTGTATTTTGTAGTTTCAAGAACTAAGTGCTGTTTGGTAGGAGTGTCATTCTGGCTCCTACTGAGGCATCCAACGACCTTCTGGCACTGACTGATAAAGCATATCTATGACACACACGAAACACACACTGGCTATGTTTACCTCAACAGGCTCATGACCCGTGGCTTCGGCTCAGTCTGGCTCTGTTCAGTTACACGGTTACGGCAGGCTAAGCCCCTTTACAGCCAACCTCCCTGTCCCATGACTACCTACAATGATTTTAACCCTGCAGCACCGGTAAAATGAGGAATAACGTTTTAAATCAAACTATAGAAAAATTGA
>JAVQIZ010046112.1:0-17581 GCA_036023535.2 Galaxias brevipinnis | reverse complement strand
ACCCCCCCCCCCCCCCCCCCCCCCCCCCCCAGGGTGATAATCCTTATTTTGTTGCACTGGCTTATTACAATGCTAGTGGTAGAGTTTGCATTTAACCACAGGCCCTGCTTGATGTCAGAGAAAATAAAACCTCTGGAGGGAATTTTTCAAGCAAACGCCTATGCTATTTATGTAAAACTTTTCCTAAGTTTTGGATATGTTCAATTATAATGGTCTGTGCATTAGCACATGCAAGCTGGTGTGCAGTAGTGGGCTTGGCGGTCCTATGCTGGAAGGGGTTCTTTGTATCTGAAACCACCCTCTGCGAAAGACTTACAGGACAGCTTGATCATCTTGCAATTCAGAGCAGTGCAATCAAATGCCAACCCAAGTGCACGTGCACATGCAAAATCCCTAATCAAATCGACATGAAAAGCGAGAGACATCCAAATGATTTTAGAGGGAAAGCGAGGATACGACTCTCTCTCTCTCTCCAAATCAGGATCCCTGGGAAGCTAGTTGGCCCCTCAATTCCTCTGCAGGACTGACACGGAGGGAGCCGCGTCCATGGGGCCTTCTGTGCTGTCCCCTGCGTGGGCCACGTGGAGCTCTCCCTGCCTCCAGAGAAAGGAGCCACCAGCCTCTCATTAGGCAGCCCGTGTTGAACACCATGAATAATGCAGCGCACTCAGAACACTGCCCAGCGTCTCCACACTCACCAACGGGTTTGATCTCCTCCAGTTTCCCTCACACAACTTTTTTTGGGGGGGGGGGGGGGTTGCATTTATTCGGTGGCGTTTAACTAAGCAAGTTCTCGAAATGCACATAAGGGTGTCGCGAGGCAGTCAAAGCTATTTGATGGGTATAAATACGAGGGCGTTTGAAGAGGAACCCAAAAGACTAATGCCGCTCTTGACTCTCGCGACGATGGGTGCATCAGCTAATGAGAAGCCAGCCCTGGTTCTTTGGCATCGCAAACATTTTACCAAAATGTATTCCAAAGCCCTCTGGAAAAGCGTCTGGTGATTTCCGCTCCTTCTGAGCTGTCCTTCATCTGGGGCGGAAAAACATCGGGATTTCCTTTGAAGCACTGACTGAGTGAGCTCAACAAGAAGAGGTGAGAGGGGTCACGCCGGTCTTGAGAGCTCAGCGAGTCATTTCACTTTGCTTTTGCGTTTTACATGACGTGATATCAATTCAATTTAAACCAAAGTATAAAGCTAAAGTTGATTAGGTTATGCCACAACAAGGTATTGTCTTGTCTTGACAGCTATAGCGCCACACACCTCCTTTCAACAATGAGAGAAAACACTGGCAAAGCTGGGACATGCTTGTCAACCTTGATACCTCAAAAATCGGGAGGATTACCCAACGATAGTGTGGGTCTAGTGGTCCTCGACACAAAAAAAATTGTTTTGATAGAGAATTGTGGCAAGAAATCGGGAGTCTCCCCAGAAAATCAGGAGGGTTGGTAAGTATGAGCTGGGATGACATACACATGTCGATGCCGGATCAGCCTGGCCTGAATAATATTCGGTTTGCTGGTCCCGTTGAAGTACAACCAAACATCTACATCAGAGAAAGTGAAAACCATGTCCTGCGGAATGAAACCATTAACAATTTGCTAGAAAACACTGCTGGTTGAAATACCTCAGTTTCAAACTGGTACCGCAAACAAAGAACAGCAAATAAACCAATATGTTATACCATATTTCTTAAATAGTCCACAATGTGTGTTGTTAGAATTACTGGACTTGTACACTAACTATTGAGCAATGTGTGAGAATGCTGCATTCCATCGGTCAGGTCAATTGAGTTAATTCTGAAATTAAGTTGTAATATCCTGCTGTTTAATTCATGCTGTTTCCACCAGACAAATGGAACTAAATGGCTTATAAAATAGACAAGAGAGCCATGTGGGAAAGTGATCATGGGGAAATGTCAGTTAATACCACATGACGATGTAACAGCTTCCTGGATTTGAAAGAACCTGAGACAGAAAAAAAAGGGGAAACAGGCATGTCAAGCATGTAGGTCAATGTATCCTACTTGCAGTGTGGGCAATGTCCCCCTGAAGTCATTTAGCTTTAATTTCCACATCTGATATCACAAAAGAAAAGGGTTCCCTGTGAGAGGGCTAAGCCCAGTATTGGCCGTAGCTAAAAATAATATGTCTTAGATGTTAAGAGACCAGGGTTTGATCTCCCAAGTCATTAGCAGAGATAGCCATTACACTGACTTCTATTCCCACAGAGGGCGAGCCAAGGAATGGTGCGCAGCTTGCTCCCGCCTTCAAAGTCATTCCAAAGAGTTTGGTTAGTCCCGAAACAAAAGACACCTTTCAGGTGGAATTACATGTATGCTTGGGCCAGTCTGGAGGTCCCTACAATAAGACGCATAGCTTGTTCAATATATATATATATATATATATATATATATATATATATATATATATAAGACACTAATAAACTGAAATCAATAAAGTGGGAAGATGAAAGCAGAATTACGGCTGAATGAGGTGGAAGCAGGAGGCTAACAATTAAAATGAGAAGTGAGTGAAGATTGCAAACCCAAACCATTATATATATATCATACCGTTTTTGAAAAATAAGCTAAACCTGATATATATAAAAAATCAGGTTTAGCTTATTTTTTCTAAAACAATCACATAGAAGTGGTAGATATTTAATCAGTCAATAAGTGACGATCCCCTTCACAAAGCACAAAGATAATCCAAGCCGAATCTCACCATTAGGTGACAAGCTGCATGAGAGACAGAGAAGATAAGGAGATCTCCAGTGCCCCCTCGAGACACATTATCTTTGCCCCCACGAAAGCAACACGCCATGTTGCACTCACCCAGGAACTCCATTACAGCAAACAAGAATAATTGCTGCCAGCAGACAATCCAACTAGATTGAGCAGATCAAATTACAGTATCTGCCGAGAGCCCGAACGCATGAGTCATCCGTCTACGCAAGCGTGACACTTTGGCCGATTCACTGGGATATTCGCTGCGCCATCCCTCAGCCTGTCCCTTTGACAGCGACAAAGCTTAAAAAGTTTGGGGTAATAAGAGATGATATATGTGACAACAGCGTTTCATCATGTGTTGTACCGGCTCCCAGATACTGGCTGTGTAGTCACGGACCCAGAGGAGCTTCTGTATCTCCATGATAAACTCATCTGGCATGATTTATTAACCAGTGAATCACGGCGCTCCACTCCGCTCTCCCTGCGCAACACACACTTAAACTGCTCCAGAACAGTGAGAGCCCGTCCGTGGGGACAGACAAAGTCATTAGCACCTCCAAAGTTTCTCTACCACCGCTACTTTTGGCTTTCACAACAGCGTGGAGAAGCAGGGTGAATTTGTTTGAAACTTTCTGAGAGAAAAAAAAAAAAGAAAAAAAAAGAAAAACGCCCACAACCGCAAAACTTTTGATCAGCGAGAAAGAGCTAAGCTTGTTAGCTGACACATTACCTTTCATGTCATGCCCCCACACTGCAGCTACATAACCTCCCCCCCCCCCAACCCCACATGCCCACACACACCCCACACCACACCCACCCCCCCAGCCTCCATCAGTGTGGAGGTAAGTTCTGGACCAAAGTGACCTTGCGGGGGTAAGGCTAAAGCTGCTGTCTTATCACATTGGCCCCTTCCAGGTCTCTGGCGTTCCACAGAGTCCACTGCTGGCACCGGACGGCCCGAAGAATGCTGGCATCATTTCATTCTTTGAACCTCCCATCTGCCACCACTCTGACCGAGGGGCTGCTTCTTATTTTAGACCATCTATTCACATCCCCGTGTCCGTGTCGACTCACATAGACCCCCAGCCCCCCCCCCCACACACACACACTCTCACACACAGCCACCACCCCTGTCCCATTTAGCCCTCCCCGTTGCCCACTCTTCAAATGCAAACTTGGGCTCCCAAGGTGGGGCTTTGCTTGACTCTGTGAAGTTGGACTAGCGGCGCCAGTGTCCTTCCCCAAACTTTACCAGGTGAAGGATGGCCGCTCTGCTCTAATAGATGCAGTGGAGACCGTTCTGGAACACTTACATTCTCTCGTTCTGTCTCTTGTTTTCTATTTCTCAATCTCTCTCTCTTTCTCAGTGTCTCCATGCCTTGCTTTCTATTTTTCTTTCTCTGTCACTCTCTTTCTCTCTCTCTGTCTCCTTCTCTCTCATTCAGCAATTACGAGGAGATCCCAGGCAGCTAGTAAAAAAGGAACATTCAATCACACAGATCACTTTGTAATGTGCCGACGGGTGAAATATATCAATTATGTAATAATCTTAATAGCCCCAAACAGTCTCTGCCACTCCAATATCTCTATCAGGGAGTGTCCGTTTGGTGATGGACAGCATCATTGATCATAAATTGTAATCTCTGCATTGGCATCGTCACTGTAAAATTCAATTTTAAAGGAGTTAATTTATAGCTTGACTATGTTGACTACGCAATACAATAGGCTACCACAAATATTTCTCAGAGGGAGAGGTAAGCATGTGACTTTGAATAGATTTTAAATTTTAACAGTTTGTCTTCACAGTACATACTTCTTATTTTACCCTCGCTCACACACACACACACACACACACACACACACACACACACACACACACACAAGCAGCAGGTTTAACATGCAACCCATTTTCCACGGCTACCAAAGCTGTTTGACAGGCCAGGCTTGTGACCGCAACATTCTGTAACGATGGATGTCTTTCATGTTAACAATATTCCTGCAAACCCCAAAATAACTACATTCTTTGCGACATCTACGTACAACGACCAGGAAACGCTTGATCATAATTGACTGCATATGCTTCCTTGGTGAGATCTGGTGTGCAGCTGACGCATCTGCAGAGCCTATGCTCTTGCACACCAGATAGAAAGAATGTTGTGTTTTTGGGGGCCTTCTAAATGTGATTGAGATGAGTTTACCAACCAGAGAAACAACAACGGCAGATCTAGAAAATCACATCGGTTGTCTCGGCAATCAGGCCTACCCTCTCCTCAGCCATCATGCACGCCAACCAAATCAGCTCCTGTGAGTCGGTGAGCAGAGCAGAGAATCCGAGATGACGAGCTGACAGCTTCTTGAGGGGAGTGCTTCGACATTGTTGCTTTTCTAACCAGCAAGCTGGCTAGTGCAGCCTGGGTAAGTGCCGACACAGAGCCAAGCAGGGAGACATTGCCAAGGAACTGTCTGGCAGTTGACGCATTTCAGTCCTGCTGGATGAGTCTCCGCAGCCGACAAGCACCTGAGGCCGTGGCTGTACCAGCGCCATTGACTTTGACTTCTTGGTGGTTGTAGCTGCCACGCAGGTGGGAACTATATGACTCTAATCATCTCCTACAGGCATTCATCAGCAGCTGATTCAACAAAGGGACTCAAGTCCAGAATGAGACTTTTAATCACACATTAGCTACACTACACAGCCCTTGTCCCAGAACTTGTCATCCTGAGCTGCTCTTTGATGTACGTGGAGGAGTCTCAAAGTTGTGTGCTCAAGGACTTTCCAAGTATATCGCAGAAAGGGGTCAATGGCTAAGGGTTGCCTTAGAAAAAAAAACTGCCGCTTCGAAAACTCTATACCAGATGGCTTCGGAAACAATGGTAAACCATTCACTCCACAAAGAAACAACCCGTTAGTGACCCCCTTCATCTTGACCTTGACCCTTCACGGTGTGTCCCCTGACTGCACCGTGCTGCTATGTAGTGCGCACGTTCCTGCAGCGTGAGGGGACAGAGGAAAATGCAGTCCCTCAATTGCTCTACGTATTGCGATTACTCCCCGGAGTGCGCGCGGTAACCCCAGATGGTTGTCTGAATTTAAAAGCAGCGCAGATTAATAAATCATAATCCGGAAACGCGGGACTCCTCCGTCACCTTTCCGTGTTGTCTCTAACACCCTTATTCCCCAGTGACGGAGTACAGGGAGCCATTTAAGATGTGCTGAAGAGGAGGCAAAACAAACAGGTGAGGTAAACCTCAGCGGGCCTGGCGTCTCCGTTGCGACGCCTCCCTACCTCGCTCTTATCAAAGCCCGTCGTGCAGACCCACTGCTAGGGTTCTCTGGTAGTCCCCTTGCAGTGCACACTAACAGGGGCCTCTGGGACGGGCGCTCCAGGTGCTCATTGACTTGCATGAAGGCTGGATTTAGTTCTCACGCTAACGCATGCAAAAAGACGGAGAAGCGCCTATTGATTTGTTGCCACAGACACTCTTTGTTCTTATCCACAGTGCAGATTATATCATAATTGATTGGCCCGGGATAGCATTAGCCATAGTTAACCGTGGTCATTAATCCTGTCCTGCATCACATTAGAGATGGGGCAAGACATTTAGGGTTTACCTTCATGGCGAAAGCACTTTGTGAATGTCGAGAGCTAGACAACGGAGAAGGAGGATCGCGTTGGGAAGGAATGTGGTCACCTGGAGACGTGCGAGTAGCCTGCCTTTATCCCTGAGTGCTGCGCGGCCTCACCGCCAGGTGACCAGCGTCGGTGGGACGCCGTCCGCTTTCAAGGACACTCCGGATCCCAAGGCACTTGTTGAAGAGGAGGAATACTATTAACCCCGGTGGCATGCCCTTCCATTTCTTTATATTTCAGAGGCAGAACCGTCAAGCCATTATATTAGAACACTTCTTTGAATGGTGAAAGCTAATTTGACTTGGGGAAAATTGCTCTTTGGAGAAGGTCAAAACATTGCCACAACAGTGGCGGAAATGGGGCGTTTTAAAAATAACTAGACGGGGAGGAAACTTCAGCAACACAAATTGTTCCTTTCTTTCTGGGGCAGCGTTCGGTTCGGCCTTACCCCATGACTAGACACCTGTCTGAGTGGTGTAGAGAGGGAGTTGGCACACTTTACTTCAGACAAAAGCCAGATGAGAGTATGTATTGAGATGCGCAACTTGTTTTTAAAATTGTAGTTCTGCCATTCTCTTTCTTCAGGGAACTTTGTGAAAGACCTTGAACAAAATCGGAGGAGAGAGACACAAAATCCTCTCCTTTGCTGTCTCAACAAAGCTGTGAGGCTACATCACGTTGGACACGTTGGAGTTTAGAGAGTCTGAAGCGAGAGAGTAATGGCGTGTTACTCCATGTTAGGAGATAAAGGATTATTGTTGAAGAGAGCGCGAAGCTGCACTACTGTAACTCCGGCAATACCGAGTGCCTTTCCACTTGTCTTTGCTGTATAGGACATGGCAGCTTGACAATATTCTGTCTACCATACTGGGTGACACAAGATTCCAGAGCTCCACTATAATTAACCCTGGCCGGGCTGCAGCCCAGGTAGAGCAGAGGTGTGTGTGGGGTGGGGGGGGGGGGCTGACTGCCAGCTAGCATGCCTGGCAGACTCCTTGGATTCCCACCAGTCTGGAGTTGATCCTGCACGGGAGACACTTTGACACTCTCCAGCACATGCAGGCTTCCACAGTGGACTCTGCAGAGCACTCTAGCCAACAAACCCATCTGTGGAACTCATTATTAGATCATCACTAAATGACTCAACCGGGGCCTTCAAAAACCAAAAGTCTGCCCTCGCTTTTTTCCCCTCCACCGCTGTATGTGAGTCTATATATACGTATATGTGTACATGCGTTTGTGTATATTATATTATATAAACGCATGTACACACAGACATATGCGCACACAGACATACTGTATATAGACATACATATACATATATACATATAGTATATATATATATACATATATATATACATAAATACACATATATATATATATATATACGTACATACAAACATGTATGATATATATATATATATATATATGTGTACACAGGATATAGGAATATCCCTTTTTTTATAGCAAAGCTTTAGTCAATCTCTGAAAAAAGGTTGTTGTTTACATTTAGACTTCATATAATTCAGTTTGTTTACACTTCTAGTGTTGATAGCAGGTCTATACAGAGGTCACATTATCTCCCAGGCAAGACAATATGAACCACAGTATACGGTACATGGCAACACACAGCAAACAGTATGTAACAAATGTTATTGTACATGGCAACACACAGCAAACAGTTGTCCTGACAGTGTCCAGAAGGGTTGAGCTTTACTTGGCCTGGGCAGCATTTATAAGATGGACTAATAAGAGCTCAAACATTCTAGATGGCATCCCAGGGATAAAGAAAACTCATAAGCCCGTCATTGTCTTCATTTTGACCAGGTGCTTGGCACATAAAATACACAATCACTCTGCCAAAAAGCTGCTGGCTAGCGTGCAAGACTGCAGATATATTCTCCTTTTGCTCAAAGCTCAGAAAGTATTTATTGAAAGAGAACTCTAACCAAAACATTGTTTCACTGATTTATTTATTTTTAAAGAAAAATAAAACGAGATATTATTGCACAAAAATAATGGTGCCAGTGACAGTGTTCCATCTAGTTCAGGATGTGAATATACTGGCATGCCAGCTACTCATGTAAACAGGTGAGCATAACAGATTAAATTGTAATGTCAAATGTCAAATGTTATGTCCCAGTCCGTCTCCTCTTCGCTTTCAAAATGTCTGGTTCATAAACGGTAGTCTTTACAGGCCTGTGGTTAAATTCAAATGCATTTATTTATTGTGGTAGACATAATGTAAACTAAAAGATCAAAACATATTTCTCAGCTATTATTTTCCTAAACCAATTTCAGGACAACAGATATAGGGTCTCAAATTAAATTAGGCCGCAGAAAACTAGATAGTAATATAAATCCAACTAAGTACCCACAAGCGTTTCCATTCGGACTCAGCTGCATTCCTCCCTTCTCTTTTTTTTGTACTTCTTCAAGAGCTGATCAGTACATTTCTCTCTCTTTCTCTCTAGCTTCATCTCCACTCTATCTATTTAAGGTGCCCAAAAAAAAATCCCCATAACATCCAAAATATTATCAACACACAATTGAGCAAACAATACCGTAATAGTATCCGGACAATCCTATTTTGAAGCATGGGTTTACATTCCTAACATTCAAACGGGATACTATAGCAAATACAGGATGTCTATGAGTTCAAAAAGACTCAAACTAAAATTGACTAATTAGCCTGAAAATAACCCTAGCAATGCCCTAGAGGATCCTGGTCCAAGTTTTATCTCCACATTTGAATTCATAGGGCTTTCTTTGCAATGAAGCTACAAGCTACCACAAAGAGTGTAAGGGGATTTTAATTACAGCAAAGAAAAATATTCAACTAATCTATACTGACCTTTCACTTTCAAGGCAATTCAAGTTTCCATTTTACATTCCCACTTCTTAGGCTTTCATCATGAAGCTACTTTCTCAAGACGCCAATAGAAAGACAGTGTTACTGAAATGTTGACAAGATCACCAATTCCAGTTCAGTTGGAAAAATCCTTTATGAAGCCAAATGCACATTTATCAAGCGGGAGTCGTGCCGTCATCCATGTTTGGCAAGTATTGGACAATGATGCCGGAGACTGTTTCCACTTTAGTCCAGTAGGAGAAATAGGTTCCCATGCACCCGAATGGCATTGTTTTGTAACCTTTGAACATAATTTTCACATAACACCTGGAACATTATGAAAATCAGCGAGTTTTTCCACTCGCATGGACATCAATTCAAGATGGCCACCAAACAAACCCCATGGGACATTAGTTGACCTTGGCAACATGAAAAACTTATTAACTAGACACTATTAGGGTTATTAAAAAACAGGTTACAAAACAATGCCATTCGGGTGCATGGGAACCTATTTCTCCTACTGGACTACTTCCTTCTTTCTCTGTGCCTTGAACCAAACCCACAGATGTTCACACAAAGAGAGACCATGATACCAGGGCCCTGTAACATAGAGCTCAACATTAGTCTCTGTTATATTCAACTAAAATAAACCCAAAAGGCAAACACAGTCAAACCTGTCACATAGGGTCAAACGGAATTCAAATGTACTACAGAGGTTACAGCTATACTCTGCCCTCAGCAGGGCACAACCTATATAGTCAGCAGGGCACAACCTACCCTTCAGCTCACCCAGGCATTGCCTGCTGTACCTTCACGCTATGTGGACAGGCCTACGAGAAAGGAGGGGGAGGGAGGTAGGAGTGAAAGCCAGGTACCTGTGTGCTAGAGCTTAGGAGGATGGATAAATTAGCCAAAGCACTTAGGTGATTTCTACTCAAATTAGACGTGTTGCCTGTGGGCTCCGTCAATTCTTAACTTGCTCTAAGCTCTGACAAGCATGTGGGACCTTTCTCTCCTCTGATCCCAGTTTCCAAGAGCCCTACTCTTCTCCAGTCTGCAAGCTTAGCTTGGACTCCATGGGCATGGGTTACCAAGGACTCTCAGCGAATTTCTAACCAACCTTCAGTTTCTTAGTCAATGCTAGAAGCAAACACATTTTTAACTGCTTGCTACGGTAATGAGTAGGGGATTATCCAGCTCGTATTAGAGGTACGATGAGTCATGGATGGTAACAGCATTTGTGTTGCAATATTGGAATCTGATATCTGGTAGTGTTTACATGTACAGCATAATCATGGCAAGTTCCCAATCTATCTTTCTATTAATCTTTCACTATGTCCCTTTTTTGGGTTCACTTATCTATCTATAGGCATTGCTGTTTGGTGGCAAACTGACAAGTCTAAGATTTGATGGAATAGGGACTGTACCCTTCTGCCTGGGCCATCGATCAACGGATTTGGCTTGAAAATAGACCGACCTGGGATGATCAAGCTGTATTAGTGAACAAATCCAAAGAGAACTATTTCAGTGGTCCATGAAAACAACCAATTGCTTACATGCTTGTGCTCTATTAATAATTATCATTGGACATATTATGGTACCTTCATTCATATGCCAAGCAGCTATACAATCAACCTGACAATGTCATGCTAATTTCATCATTTTGACCTGTTCATATTGTGAGGATAAGTTTTATGAAGATAGCTGGATGGATAAATGATCCATCTGCGTTACTCGTTACCTGATAAACCTGATCATAGGGCAAAAAGCATCATCATGCTCATAGATCCTCTTCATGTATTTGTTAGTATACCAGGTACACACATTTTTTCTTAAAATTGTATTGTGTATGCAAGCACACTAGATAACTAGCACAACTAATAACTAGCTTGCTCTGGTACTGACGGCAGCAGGTGCTGACACGGTGAATATGGAAAATTAACAAAGAAACAGGCCTTCAAGCCTCAAGTGGAGCATCCAGCATAAAATCTCCTTCTGAAAGGTGTTCACAGTGTCTGTTGAAGAAACAATCTAGTAGTGCTCTAGACACCACATGGATTCAATAGACAGGAACAACATAGATACGAATTTCAATCAGCTCCGATTACATAGTAGCATAACAAATATTGGCTGTTAGTGTATTAACAAGCATATCTGACATCGTGGAAACTACCAATGTGTAACAAGAAAGCACTGTTTCACATTAGACTGATTCAATTGAAAGATTTGAACAGGCTATATCAGTTGACTGCACAATGTTCTTCAAAACCCAGTGGCATATATGGCAAAAATGTTTCTACATCTGGTTCCTCCTGGCACCATATTTTCTTCTTACCGTGAATCGACTGACAGGTGAACAAGCTGACCAGAAGAATTAGGTTCACAAATGATGGCTAGTGAATGTCAAATAATTTAATGGCAATCTGATCAAAGACTGTGTGTCCTATATGGCCTCAATAAAGCATTGATTAAGAAAACATTTCAAATGAGCTTGAGCCTTGGCACATGCAGTAGTGTTTGATATGGCATTTCAGAGCAAAACAATGGAAAGAAAATAAGCATTTCCAACATCCCACAAGAGGTGTTGTGACATTTTGAAATATAAAGAATGTGTTTTTTCTTGTTATTGTTTCTTTGGGGGTGTCGCCATGTGTGTTTGTGAAATCAAACAACACTAATTATGTGATTCTCTATCATGGTTAATTGCTCACAGTTGTTGCCGCTGCAGGGTGAACACTACATTTTGTTGCTAATCAGACAGCAGCTCGTCAGCACACAGACAGCAAACATATAGCACAACAAAGTACACAGGGCACGAGAACACACATGCCCACCTTTACATTTGAGACAAAGACCCAACAAGCCCTTTTAATGATGCAGCTCTGACTTACTCTATCGTAGATATGCAAACAACAAAAAACTGTTTAGTCACATTTGCTGCCTGATTGACTAAGCAGATCCCCAAAACCCTGAACAGATGAAGATAAAGACATTTCAGAGGACCAAATGCTCAGCCCAGACCAGCCAAGCAGACTAAATTGACCTATTCTTTAATCACTTTTAATGAAGACAATGTGAGCCTGGAGAGCCGCTGGGACCTTGAGCCCTAGCATAGACCGTGTGCGGCTGCTACAAATTGGCTGCCACACAAATTAAGCAATGCAGAGTTGCTGATTTCTAATTCTAAATGGTGATTTCCAAATTCATCTCTCCCAAAGACTACCTTTTCTTCCAGCAGCTTCTCTAATTTGTCCAATTAATGGGAATAGTGTTCCAATTAAATTGTCACATCTAAATTAATTTAATTTGAGAGTAAAACTGCCTAGTGAGTTGGCTGCTGAGAAATCTTTAATAATCAGTGAGGGAAATAAAAAAAGCTGTTATATTAAAATCCAACTAATGGCTTTTAATGTATCTACTTACCATGAGATCAAGCTGTTGTGAGTTACCATTTTTACTGTAACCTCAAACTCAAACCTCGTTATGGCATTATTGACAACATATTCTAAACATGCCTGCATGGCGTTTCTTTGCTAACAGCTTGTTAGGGGCTGTACAGCGCTCCTGGGAGCAGAACGGTTTGGAGCTGCATGGCCTTTGTGCTTGTTCACGGGCAAGCCCAGCACTGCACGCTGATGATGAGAGTCTGTGTTTTGTCAACTCTTGCCGGGAGGCGAACCGAGGACGCCACGAAGACAGAGGGGTCAGCTCAAATTAAAACCTTTTGATCGCACCGCTGTACAACATCACGGTCGGCCTCTTCTTTCTCCCCCCGTTATGCAAGCGCTAACATCTGCTGCCTCTCGCCGGGCTTTATGTTGGTGCCCAGGAGCCGCAATGTTACGCAATAGGTTGGAGCATCAGCTTAACTCTGCATCAGGACTACGCTAAGCAAGCATCGCGCCGAGAGTTGCAGGCCGGGCGCTGACAGACAAGCAAGAAATCCAGCCGACCATTTAATAACCAGGTAATGAAATACAGCTACAAGGGGGGCCCTAACATGCAAATTGGAGAATTTCTATGGTCCCACATGAGACATGCCTGTTTTAGTTTCTCACACGTGTAAGATGAACTCATAGTGTTCCAATCTCAATTTACGGTGGGGCAGATCTGGTGACAATGTATGCAGACAAGAAAAAAAAGAATCTCATGTCTTTGGGGAATGACCAATGGAGGACATTGCTCTGGGAATATGCAAACACTCTTTATGCCAGAGAACCGTTTGGGCAAACCTATTGTTTGGAGATGACAAGGTGCTCTATGGAAGCACATCGGCTGTTATATCAAATTCGCCATTGTGACCTACGCCCTAGTTTTTCAAGTGAGGGAAGAAAAAAAAGAGCGAGCGAGTGGAGACGAAAGGAGTTCAACATAGGAGACTTTCAAGGACACCTCAAACTTCTTAATGGAGTCTCCAGAAGCGGTGATGGCGCGGGCCGGTAACGAGGGGAGGAGCAGCCGTCTCCACTGGGGTTAACAAGGCCATCCTGGTCAGACTTGGATCCAGGTCACGGGTCAAGGGTACAATGGCTATAGACGGACAGGCAGCGGGATTGGACTAACCCCATCATCTGTCTTCAGAGTGAAGGTGGATGATGGAGAGCGTTATTTGCCACTTCAGAATACTGTAGAATTAGGCTATGATAGGTTGGATTGCTTATTTGAAGGATTTGCAAGAGCTAAGAGGAACTAATTAAAGTGAAATTTCCTTGTAATCTCCCCCCTGCTTAAATGTTTGTGCGTCATTCAAGGCCTATGTGCATATCCCTGCCTTTGACTTCCAAAGGTTTAATAGCCCTTAAAATTTGTTAGCTTGTCAAGGGAACTTGATTTAAATGGCAGCTGATTATTTTGCTATTAAATAGCTACCGTCTCTGGCAGATCAGGTTGGGATGAAACCAATCTGCCTCGAAGCTTGTCGCCGAGGCACCTCTAGAGATGCCCCACTGTATAAACTGCACTTTGAGTATGAAACATGTATGAGGTGTGAATTATTTCTACGTATGACATCATGGTGCTGCACTACTTGGTCTGATTGCACATGCAGAAATGAGATTTCCGTTTTCCGAAACTCGATGGTTTGCATTAGCTTGATCTCAAATCCTTCTAGAAATAGAGACCAGTGCCTTCATCATAAAAGGCACTTACAATCTGTATTTCTCTGTTTTCAATATTATTCTCTGCATGTCATTAATCGCTTCACATCGTTATATTGAAGATACACAGGAGCCAACGTCAAAAAGAATGTTCTCACTCCTTTAAAAAATCACTTTCATAAATATTTGTTAATCCTTCAAGCCCACATGCTGCTAAAAGCACTCCTATTGTGACAATACCGTCTCCATATGCCTCTGGGCGTCATCAAACGACTATTTTTACTCTTTATTGGTGAATTGTCAACTTTCATGCCAAAGTGAAACCAGGGACAGACGTTTGAGGCCCTTGGCAGGGGAGCGTGTGGGCAGGACAGCAAAGCCGGGCCGCCTGACGAACGGCGCGCCACGCCAAGCTGGAGGGAAGTAGAAAAGATCCTCCCCCTCAAATGAGCCCGTCGGCATTCAAAGGCGCGGCCATTAGTGAGCACCCATCAAGGAGGAGCAGCGGCGTCCGTCTCCCCCAGTGGAGTGGCGGGTGCGAGGCGGCGGGCCACGCTGACGTCGTGGGAGGAGGAGGAGGAGGAGGAGGAGGCAGTGGGGGACTACAGACACAGGGCCCCGGACCCAGTGGCGTCTCCAGGCAGAGTGGCACCGCCAGGCCCAGGCCCCACTCAATTCCCAGCCCAACTGTCACTGCTGGCACCGGGCTCAGGCCCTTCAAGCACATAATCTGGGCTTCGTACGGCTGTTAACTACCCCCATCCCACCCCACCCCCCTGGTCCTTCACTCATCCCTTGCCATGGCATTGTCTGTCGCTCTTTCTCTCTCTGCCGGCTTTCTCTTTGCCATAAGGCCATTAAAGGATATGGAGAGACAGCGTTTGCATATGGTATCTTGATCAGCAAGAAGCCAGCTACCTAGATTTCATTGCAGAGCCATAAAGAGTGAGTTAGGGGAAGGCGCGTGCTTATGAATCCCACCTTTATTACAGCAGAGCCCTTATACCCGGTATATACACTGCACAGAATGACCCTGGCTTATAATAAACCTGCCATTGCTGTTTGAACTGACACTGTGTAGGGTGCAATCCTGCCTGTGCAGCAGAGAGAGTGTGGGTGACAGCGCAGAGTGAAAGTCTAGCGAGGCCCTGAGAGGGATGGAGGGAGGCAGGGAGGGTTCCAGTATTAATCTCTGCAGACGCTGAGGGCTTCTCGGTGGCACCGTGCCACGCTGGGGGACGGCCACCCATACCCATCTCTCCCGATGACAGAGCGATAATGTCACATGGGGCCAGGTGAGTGGGGAGGGGGGAATAATGGCAGCCCGCCTGATGCCCAGCCAGGAGCTTTAATTGGCTAAAACAAAGTAATTTGAGAGCGGCATGGGGGGGCGTGAGGGGGTAAATGACGGGACAGAAGGTCACTGCTTCTCTCTTAGTTCACCGCCACCGAGCCGCCCCCCCCTCAACAATCCCAGCACCATCCACAGTTAATATTGAGATCTATTATACGGCAGCCCTGTGGCCATCTGCTTTGCCCACCGAGAACCTGCTTCTTGTTCTTGAATGATAAGGAGAGATCTTGTAGAATTATGTGCCTTGTCCAGAAGGGGTTGGATATTCATGGTGTTTTTGGTACGAGTAAAGCCAGCAGAAATTCACACATAAATGCCTGTATTATCCCCTTCTTTTCTTTAGCTTTAGGAGTTTATTAATATACAGTTTATTAACAATCACCCCATAGATTGCTTCACTAAAGAATATTTCCACATAAAATATGGGTGATTTAATATTTACTTCCAGTCTGCAACTGTAGAAGGACTCAATAAGATATTTCTAGCTTTACAGGTAAAATTGAGTGGGTTTTCAGAGGAATACTTCCAAGAATTACATCAGGGTCAAAACAAGATGGCGCAGATCCTTTGGGCAAGGCTGGTTAGTGCATCATCTAGCTGTGAAGATAACACCTCTGTGAGATAATCACAGAAATGCCTTAGGTGTGCACAACCACATGCACACACACACACACACACACACACACACACACAGACACACACACAGAGAAACACTCACACACACACACACACACACACACACACATATACACAGGCCTCCAACTATTTAAAAAATTCTCCTTTACAACTTCCATTCTGCAGATAAATTACTGTCACCAGAGCCCTTGAATGACTTTATCTTACTCCAGCCGGAAAGTAGTGGAGTGTGTGCGAAGGTGTGCGTGAGTATTTTTGAGGCCTGCACAGATGTGTGGTTGTGTACAGTTCATGTACGTGTGTACGTGCGCACGTTTGTGACAGTGTGGGATGTCTTTGTACACATGTGTGTCTGTTTGTGTCTGTGTGCTCTGATGCATGCTACACCTCCATTAAAACGAACGACCCCATTGCCTGTGTGGGTTTTCTCCCAGGTGTGGCTGATGCATGGATCATAAGGTGCGGAGTGCCCGGGGCGCTGTCTCCACCATCATCCGGGGATCCTCCCTGAATGTGGCCCCGGCTGAATTTGTATGGAGTGGAGGAGAGTGGAGGAGCGGTTCACCTCCTCGACACGGGCTAGACTGTATCAGAGGGGTCCAGAGGAGGCCCGCGCGAGACGAAACCCCCCGCGGGCAGAATCAGGTGTTATCTGTCTGGGTGGGGGACAACACCATCAATCTCCCCCGTCCACGTGTCTGCACACTATCCGCATCTGCTGAGAAGAACACAGCCGTGCTGCTCGTTTGGGTAAGGCAGCGGACCAGGCTAACGGCAGACTTTGAGCGTGACAGGACGTGCTACTGTACGTGGCAGCGATATGTATTGAGAAGAAACTTACAAAAACACACCTGGTAACGTGACGCACTGACAAACCGATTGGCCATCGTTGTGTCATCCCTTCCTAGTATTTGTACCTCAATCAGCACCTCGGTGTCAACTACAATCAATGACAGCTGCAAAGACTTCTCAACCAATGACACTTCGCAAATACAAGAAAGTATGCAGCATATACTGTAGAACGAGAAGTCGGATTTTACGTAACATAACAATATATAATAATATTTACGTAATGTTATGTTACGTTACGTCTATCAAATCGAAAACTCTATCTTGCTTTATTAAGATTTGATTAACACATTGGTGGTGGTGCTCATTGTTTCGTTCAATTACAAAAATACACTAATCTGTTGCTGAAGCAGTCTGAAGAAGCAATGCTGGGTACATAAGGATGCAAGCCACTAGGAGGCATACAGTAGGACAGAAAGAGAGCGGGAGA
>JAVQIZ010046107.1:0-49770 GCA_036023535.2 Galaxias brevipinnis | reverse complement strand
ATATAATATAAACTTAAGAGTTTAGGAGGTTGAAAAACAGGTGCATTTTCAGTTTTTCGGATTTTTTACTGAATTTATGCTATGTTGTTTCGCTGTGGTACGACATCGTTGTGTTGTTTCAGGAGGACACATTTAACAACTGCACCATAGATTCAAGATGGAAGAAATATCGTGCGTATCTTCTAGGTTGCAATGATAAAACAACAGCAAAACAATTTCTAGGGCCCTACATAGTCATCACTACATACAGTAAGCAGACCATAGAGAATGATTACATCGTAACAGTTCATTTAGACATTAAAATTTAACATGTACATTCTTCTGCTAGCAGTGTTTTGATTTTTGAATATCAGCTAACGTTTTCGTAAGACAGTCAGATTCAACTCAAAAGTGTAAACATTCTCATTGGCCAGGCATGTTCCCTAAAACATTTTCATACGGTATGTCCCCCCCAAATTGCGAAATCTAGACAAATTAACAAGGGGTATTTATTTTAACGAAGAGTAACTCCTACACTAAATGTAATAATCTTATCCTTTACGTTCCTATTCACGACGCCAGGTGCAAGGGTATACGGACTGACCTTCTCGCTGTCGGACCTCACTGGTAGGTCTGCAGGAGGCAGGCCTGACAACTGACAGTGAGATGATGTTTTGCCGTAGACTGGTGCTTTGGCTGCAGCCTGGGACTTCATTTTGTTCTGTGCACCGACTCAGCGCCCACAAAATGGCATCATGCAAGCAGGCTTCACTACTACCTCAGCGACAGATGCAGGGGCTCCTGTACCCTTTTAGTGAGCTTGAGAAACACCTAGCACGGTCAGTTGACACTGGAAAGTTTCACCTATTTCAACCCAGTGTGGAGGATATTACTAAGGCAGAAAGACTTTTCGTCACATCTCCCTGTCACAAAATTGATTATTACACCTCTGCTGAAAGAATGGACCATGCTCCCACACTGAAGCAGCCAGAGGTTAGTGGTGCCTTTGTGTTTATTTGTGTTTGTCAACATGCGTGTGTCTGGTCTCACCAAAACATTGCACACACGCGCAAAGATCATATTGTATGAAAGAAGCACCAACATCACAGACAAGACATTTTGCCTTTGGGTTTATCTCTAGTGGAGTTGAGAAGCGATGTCAGAGGACCTCTCTGTCGCGTATCGTTTTACTTATTGCTCATTCTCTTTTTGTCTGCCAGAAAGATTTATGGCATGGCTCCCAGGGACGTGGGTTCTCATCCATACATGTAGGGTCAGAGAAATGGATGAGTTTAGTATCAGCAAAGCTTCATTGGGACTAATATGACATTTAAATGGAATGCATATGTGCGTGCTTGTGTGCGTTACCCAGGTGTGTTTTATCGGGCGGAGTAATGTAGGGAAGTCATCTCTCATCAAAGCTCTGTTTTCCCTGGCTCCTGAGGTAGAGATCCGAGTCTCCAAAACTCCAGTAGGTAAACGGTTGAACCAGACTATAAATGTAGACATGCTCCATCTATGTGCATTATATGATGATTATATAATATGTGTACTCTAAAGTGCTACTCTACAATATGTCACTGTGTGGTCATGCCATCACTGCATAGACTTTTACAGATGTCTTTTTTCAGTGTTTTTCTTGTCTTGACAAAGATCAAATCTGATACATTTGCTTCCCTTTTTTGTACCATCGCCTTGCTGTTCACAACCTAGGGCCACACTAAAAAGATGAATTTCTTCAAAGTGGGCAAGTCTTTCACCATGGTGGACATGCCCGGCTATGGACACAGGGCCCCGAAGGACTTTGTAGATATGGTGGAGCCATACCTGGACACGAGAAAAAAGTAATACCTTCGAGGTGTTAGAACCATGACTTCATATCATGAACAAAACATGATGCTGTGAAATTATATTGTTCTAAATTATAATAATGACACGCTTCTTTCCACTGCATGTGATAGTCTGGTGAGGACCTTCCTATTGGTGGATGGGAGTGTGGGGCTCCTGGAGGCGGATATGGTTGCCCTGGAGATGTGTGAGGAGTTCAGACGGCCTTATGTGGTAAGAGACTGTACGCTAACCGCCGCTGAGCTTCTCCCCTCTTTCTATGATAGGGTATATGGGAGATCCAGATATTTGTTATGTATTTCAAAAAACATTCAGGTTAACGTTCATTCTTTATGTCTGAGTTTTGCAATCAGTCACGTTGCTGGATACAGAATAACTTAATCCTAAATGCTCCAGTATGTCCCAATCAGCTATTTAAGTACTTCAGTTTCTTGTGAAATGCCAGTGCAAAGAAGTCATTATTGAGTAGTCCCCATTCTTAATGTCTTTGGTGAATAAATTATTCAACCTTTTAGGTTATTAAGCACTTTAACCATGACTACGATTGTGACAGCACAGACTTTATCAAGTACTATGACCCACAAAGTCTGGGATATTTATGAATGGGCCAATAAAACCATATTCAGTTTTTGAATCTATTAATAGTAGTTGATTAAATATATATGCAGGCTTAAAATTGAAGCCGTTGACCATCGGAGAGATGGTGTAAATATGAACAACTTTTGTTCAAAAGGCAATATGTGATCAATTATCCTTACAATTACATCCATACTGTTGAGTCTTCAGAATCCACATTGAATAGTCATTGAATCAAGTCCCTGTTAAGTCTCACATACTGTAATGTATGTGTTGTATTGTAATGTATATCCCCTTTAAAAGAGCTATTGTCTGTGTCAATGTTCTACAAGGACCAGCAGATGGCAGTAGGTTGGTTAATAAAAGTGTTCATCAAATTCACTCTCTCCCGGGTTTTGTTACCTGACAGGTTGTTGTAACCAAGCTGGACAGATGTCGTCAGGGCGCGCTGTTGACCCACCTGCTGCATCTTCAGGAAGTGATCGAGACCCAAACCACCGGTTGCTTTCCCCAGCCCTTCCTGGTCAGGTAAATATCACACAACCCCCGCCCCCCACCCTCATCTCGTTTTCTCCTTTGATTATGACTCCGTAAACAGTGATTTACAATCTCTTTCACACATTCTGCCATATTGCATGCTGGCATGTTTTATATGATAGGTTCACAAAGATAAATAGGGAACGGCCACAGACCCCTTATTTAGCGGACACGCCTCGACCTTGAAGGTTCAGTGACGCGTTGAAGCTTTAGTCCACCTGTGATGCTGCTGGGGCCTTGTGCTCTGAACAGAAACACGTTGCTCACTCACCAAAGCCGGGATCCTTGCTTAGTGCACACAAATGCTACAATGGGATGAGATACAGTAAGTTCTATGAAACAGTGACAGTGATTTGAGAAATATCCGATCAATTACTCAACCAAAGGATAGGGCACATTCAATTGTTCATTTCAAAATTATTTGTTTTGTGTTCAGGCCATCTTGGAGCCTGTTACAGTGACAGAAGCTACAGAGGCTCCAATGTTCTTCCCCGTTTGCCCAGAAGCTGCTTATAGAAAGGCTGCCGTGGATGTATCTGTTGCCATGTTATCACCGTCAGCGTAGCGTACCCTTTAATAAATGAACATCTGTTTGACTTTATGTCCCGCGTCTCCTTATCTGATGGAGGAACATAGAATAGAATTGGGATCAGAGGGTTATCGGTGATCAAATCAGATAGTAGATAAGACCTTGGCAATGCGCCGAGTAAATAGGCACGCACACATACTGCACACACAGATATGCTACACGCAGGTTATTGTATGCTCAGCCTTCAAGTTTTGGCTGCCTGTGTACATTCCCCGAAGGACAAGTGTCGGAAGCATGTCTCACATAGATAAAGACTGATAAGAACAACAATATAGATACTCTATGTTATATTGTCTGTGCATAGGACATGTGGATACAACATATAAACACACACACACCTTTAGCACATGCCTAAACAGCCACTCAAGCCTATTTATATTGAATATTTCACATACAAACTACACACATTACTTTTCTAAAAGTTTCCATTGGACATTTGCAACACTGTCACTTATAGGGGGGCTGGCTCTGAGACATCATTGCTCACCATCATTGCTCTGGGGGTGTTTTGGGCTCAAATTAACGAAACATCCAGCATGGAGGGTGCCCACTTTAAAAAAAAACAATGACAAGTCTGCTCTCAAGTCAAATGCATTCTAAATGTTGGTTTTTGAAGGGCTCATCTTGGAGTATGGCATAATAGATATTATAACATTGTATCTTGTGTATTTTGAAATGCAACAACCTCCTTCACACTCGCACATTGTGGCAATGTGTGTATCTTCAGTCCCTTAACATTCCATTTATCTTTTCCCTGACAGCTCCATACAGTTCTCAGGGATCTACTTACTCAGGTGTTTCATCGCTTATGTGACGGGAAGCATCCAACTAAGCAACACATCTCCTGCGAATGAAATCCAGAAATGAACTCAAGGTCTTTGCAGAGAGCCTTTCGGGGCCCTCTCTCCCACACATGGGAACGGTTGGTTTCATAGAAGGCACCCTCTCTGCCATGGTACTGCATGGGTAGCAACTGTTAGGACAAGGTGCCAGAAAGGCCTCCTAAAAGTCACCTTCTTCCTTTGAAGTGGTTTGCTGAACGACCTTCAGTCAAACTTGTATTTATATTTCTGTAAAATGGGCTTGTATGTATTAATAAAAACATAAAAGAAACAGTAATGATGGTTGTTCAGTCTTACTGATGTTCCCACAGAATGTAATGAATGACAGGATGAAGGAGAAAGGGAGATAGACTTTGGCATACACGTGTCTTCACTGTTAGACAGTATGGGTTAAGAGTCCCTTCGTTTTCTTGGGTGGAAAACCTACAATGTGGATTCTGAAAGCATCCAGGCTGAATATTCCGACTACAGTCCCTTAAAATGGTTATAAATCATCAGATATTTACAGCTTTGTTTTACTGTGATTGTTCACTTTGGGGACACGTATTGTGACGCACATGGACCTTGTTCCTGGTGGCCTCAGTCACAGTGGGCATCAACCCACTTTGATGGTGTGACAAGGGTGACACTGCAAAGCTGGGACTGGGAAAGGACAATAAAAGTTTAAAGCCTAAGAATGATAAAATAAAAGATGGGGCAATCAAATTTACTATACATAACTTGAAGCAATTATATTATTTTTTATGTGTGCTTTGGGACACTGACCTTGTAAATCTGAGGCATGGGTTAATTTTTGATTTTTTTCGGGTTTCTTTCCTCCCAGTTTGTAGCTGTTTCTAGCTAAGTATTAAAGACCAGCAGAACCGACAATCGTTCTCAGTGTGGCCCTCGTCACCGTGGACATAGGGGTAAAGCCGGAGGATCAGAAGCCACCTGGAACCTAAGAGCCCGCTTCCAAAACAAAAGATAGTTCTTTTTCCTCCAGTCTGGATTGCACCTGCTCCCATCCTCCCGTCTATTCTCCACAATGGCTGCAAGCACGACAACCATGGCGCCAGCCACTTGCCACCTTAATGCCACAATATGCTCCGGGGCAAACTGCTTGGTTCCTCCCAGTGACTACAACCAGATCTTGAGCCTGGTGCTTAGCACAGTGCTCACCGTCATGTTGGCCATGGTCATGTTTGCCATGGGCTGCACGGTGGATGCACCGAAGCTGTGGGGCCACATCAAGAGGCCCTGGGGTATCTTCATCGGCTTCCTCTGCCAGTTTGGCATTATGCCCTTCGCTGCCTTCGCCCTGTCTCTGGCCTTTAACGTGCTGCCCGTGCAGGCCGTTGTCATCATCATCATGGGCTGCTGCCCAGGGGGCTCCAGCTCGAATATCATCGCCTACTGGTTGGATGGAGACATGGACCTCAGGTAAGACAAGGCAGGCACGCTGAATAGCTGACAAATCTATTGATTTTGATGACTTTTCAAATACTACCAGGCATGTGTGGGCTAAGGACATAATTACGCTTTACTTAACAAATGTTTGTGCCGATAGCGCAATCTTTCTTCTTTTGTTTTTCCCTGTCCATCATTATTTGCATCAACGTGATTTCTCCCTGTTCCATACAGTATCAGTATGACAGCCTGCTCGTCGATCCTGGCCCTGGGCATGATGCCTCTCTGTCTGCTCATCTACACCTCCGTCTGGATCTCTGCTGACTCCATCCAAATACCCTACCAGAGCATAGGTAGCAATGCTGAAAAACACATATTACCAATCACATTTAACATTAAATCAGCCTACTATAGAAGTAGGAATTTGTATTGAAATGTTGGGTTATCTTTGTATGACCACAAATACTGCTCAACCATTATAGTTAGGATACCCTTAAATATTGTAAGATTTATATTTAATCGGTATTACTCCAGAATGATCCAATATATTACAGTTTGAATTTTTAAACTGAGAGGTAACTTCCTCTAACTACTTCATTGTCTACAGGAATCACTTTGGTCTCCCTGCTAATTCCTGTTGCTCTAGGTATATATGTTAAAAACAAGTGGCCCAAGGTGGCCAAGAAGATTCTTAAGGTGAGAATTAACAAACATTACAAAAGTGACCAAAAAGACACTTGTAATATAGTTTATGATAAGTTTTACTTTTATTTATTTGTTGTCTGGTGCTTGAACTCAGAAGTATCTGCGTTTGTGTGTGCCTGTGTGCACGGCCACATTACATTGTGTTCCAGGTGGGTTCCATCATGGGCTTTGCCCTCATTATCATCATTGCCGTGGTAGGAGGTGTGTTGTACCAGTCCTCCTGGACCATCTCTCCCTCCCTCTGGATCATCGGTGCCATATACCCCTTTGTAGGGTTTGGCCTAGGCTTTTTACTGGCCCGCTTTGTGGGACAGCCCTGGCACAGGTATGACTAAAATATATCCCTTGGAAAGTCCATGCATCACATGTATTTTGCTACAGCAGTTCATCTACTTACAGTGAGAACCCAATGGCAAGCTCTTTTTGTTTTTGGGGTTGAGTGCAGGTGCCGCACCATTGCTCTTGAGACTGGCTTCCAGAATTCCCAGCTGTGCAGTACCATTGTTCAGTTGTCGTTCTCCGCCTCTGAGCTGGAAGTCATGTTCGCTTTCCCCCTCATCTACAGTATCTTCCAGCTGGTGGTGGCTCTCATAGCTGTTGGAAGTAAGGAGTTCATACTACAGTTTGAATTAGTTATAATTATCTGGCATACATAACTTCTATGAAATGTATACATTCATTTCTAGTGAAATCAAGTACACTTTACAGTACATTCAAATTCAGTCATGGATGTTTCATCTACTTTGTTTTATTTACAATTATTTAGGTTACCGACTGTACAAGAGAAATTGTGGCGGGGGTTCAGCTAGAGATGGTGATTCATCCGAGTGGGCTGATGAAGCTCCCGCTACCCAAGAAAAGAACGAGTACTCCCTGGAGAATGGCGGCTTTGAGTGTGATCAGAATGGCAACATGGGATCTAAGGGCAATGGTAAAATCACACCGCTTTGAGCCTTTTCTCTGCAAGCCTCTGGCTTTGGACTGTCAAACTATAGCAACCGAGGCACGGTGCTGATTGTAACCCGAATCGTCCACACAAAAACCCATTATGGCCTTTAATTGTAGAGGTTGTGTATGTAGGCACTTTGGATATCGTGGGATCAATCAATAATATGAGGAAGGTTTCTGTGAAGCCAAACTTTGTGTATGTATTCTAGAGGTAGACCATCTCGGTCATACATGTCATGCCCTGTTACCTCACATTTTTGCAATTAAAGATATACACATTGAAAGCTAGGTGTAAGAGCCACCCACCAGTGAGACATACTGTGTTGTCATATGGTGGGGGTTCTGCCATTACATATTCTAAAATGGCCTTGACAGATACCCGTCTGCTGTACCTTTTTTCATTATTTGCTGTTTTAATCCTATTAGAACTACAAGGACAGTGGTTGAAACATTACTATTTATAATTCTTATCGCATGCATAAATAAACTAATTTATTATCTACTAACCAGCTTGACTGGTCTTTCAGAATTTGAGTGTATGGACAATCGTACAACTGCAAAAACACACTACCATAAACTACGTTAAAAAAATATCAGTCAAAATTATATTTTCTGTCCAAGAACGGGTAGTTGAAGAGGATGCTTGACACCAGATCTTGGCTTCAGACTATTATAATGGCATTCATATTTGAATGTTTTGGAGCTTTTAAAAAATATACCTACACAGTAACCAGAAATAATTTGAATATGTGTGCCACATGTATATCAGCCACCTCAATAAAGTTGTTTTTTTAAACAATTTAATACTTTGTTTATTTTAATTTTACTGCAAGGCATGACACATTGCTAGTTTTTATTCATCAAGGGTTATTAGAGCTATTATACTATTGACTATAATAACCTACAGACTGAATCATAATGATGCAAGTCAGTGGATGCAAGTCAATCTGATTGGTCTAAGAGTAACTTAATTTGGGATGAATTAATACATACCATCCTGATGGACAACTCAAACCATATTTAGTTCTAAAGTGAATTTCCACTCTAGTTAGTTTCATTCTGTCAACAGTTAATGGCTTCACACTGGTCAGTATTTCTAACATAAAAGCCCTGCCAACACTTAATATTTAATAAATGGTCAACTGCAATGGCAGCAAGGACAAATTACTCAAGGGGAAAATCCCATTACGCAACACTTGTGCAATTCAAAATAGGCCTAATTTCTACCTAAACGGAAATGATTAGAGTTCATACAAATTTATATTGAGTGGGTTAAGGGAGTGAGGCAAATTCAAGTTATTTTATTTAACACTGTTATATGAGATGTGTGACTGTCAAACAGGGAGAGTGTGCACCAGGATTTAAAACATATCTGCAGAAACTGTAAACAAAGATTTGACCAGACCATACTGACTTCCTCAATACAGCACCGCATACAACATAATAAAAAGTCACAACTATGTGCTCTCGTATCCTACAAGGGTAAGCACACACATTTGTTGTTGGAGAAGCTGCTGGTAAAGTAATATATAAAAAATGAAATCCATTTCAAAGACGAGCAAAGAAATAAAGGTAGAGATTAATCCAGATTAGTTCATCAGATTGTTCTTAAAACACATTTGTTTATTTGAAAATATTGAATAATTTCAGAATCCTATGGAGGCAAATATGTTGTCAATGTCATTATCCTGCTTAGAAGAAGACTCCTGGACTGTACTCTCAGGTGATTTATTGACTATGTTGGTATCGGACTGGTAAACACAGTCTTCCTCCAGTCTCACAAGTGGGTCTTTTTCACAAGACAGCACCATCTTCTTTCTTTGTACATGTAAGAATCTCCGTTTGCAACTGCCAGTCGTAATTGACGTGAAACGAGTCCTTAGTGGCTGATAGAGAGTTCTACAGTGGGCACTTCTCCAGAGTGAAGTCAGAGACAGACTGGTTCTAGGGATTGATCTCAGCAACAACAGGGCCCAGTAAACCTCTTGCCTGAAGCTCTTTAGTTTCCTTTGGACACTTTAAAAGGTACAATAACATTAATCAGATGAAGTGTCTGAGAACAAGCAGGATGGCATATTCAAAATGCAACTTATTTTAAATAATGATGATGTGTACCTGTAACCTGCTGATTCAACTTGTTCCATCCTTTTGCACTTCAAAGACAGAAACGACAGGCGTCTCTTCTCCTCTGTAAGCATCATAGATTCACACCACCTGACCATTTCCTTCACTTCAGTTGCCATGTTACTAAAAGTAGTTAATGTTTTGACTTTTTTCAGGAACATTCTCTTGTGACCCAGCACAAAATCCTGTGAAGAAGACTGCTCTCTTTGTTTCAGAGACGTCTGCAAGAACAAGACACAACAGTTAATCATTACACATATTGGGGTTTATGAGTACAAATGTTTTGTTAATGAACAGACAAATAACCTTTAAGAGAACATTTATATTTAAGTAAATGCAAGTTTAAAGCGTTCTCATAAGACAACGTTAGTTTTCCAGTTCGATTAGCAAGCATGACTGCTGGCTGAAACCGCAAAGCAGACAGGCGCTGTCTTCGCTTCCCAATACAAACCTGTTGCTCAACAAAATCAAAGCTACTATTAATCAGTGATCTAAAGTTACAAACCGTGATGGAGGCACAAAAGCTTAGAAGTTTAATTGAAGGCAAACTTACCTCTGGTAAATCTCCATGAGTCTTTTTGAGCAAGGCTTTCAGGTCAATACCTGAAAAAGCACATGGACAACATACAATATTAAAATGTAGATGGGCAGAAATGTTTTCTTCTTATATACATACGTATGTGACTATGATAAGAGTAAAATGTAAAACAAACCTTTAACAGATTTTCGTTGGTGAATAACAGCTGTTCCCAAGTCTACATTTTTGTTTTTACTGTTGACGAGTCCAACCTGTGCAAGCTTTCGCTGTTCACTTTCATCCTGTGTGAACAGCATTTCCACCCCCTCCATTAGGTTCTCAGGAGCTGGAGCTAGAGCTGGCTCCATCCCCAATAAAGGGGAGTCAGAGGGCCCCAAGAACTCTGCTATATCTGTGGGCAGGGAGAAGTCTCTTAAGTAGGGCATATGTTGGGCTTCGGACACATCCTTCCAGAGCTTCAGGATCTGCTTGTACAGAGGAGCCAGGCAAGCCAGGATTCCTCTGAAGAATACCCTGTAAAACATGGAAAGGATCAAAGGACCAACATACAGTGACAATACAGAATTCTATTCCAATTCAAAACATTTCAAAAACCGTAAAAGGTGCAATTCCTTTGAACGTGTGTGGGTTAGTATTTTTTTTTGCGTGTGCCTGCATGTCAATGTCTAATCTTTAATATTTGGAACACAGGACTCACCACAGTCGACTAAGCATGCTGTTGAGAACCACATTCAAGAGAACAAATTCCTCAGATTGAAGATGCTGCTGTGAAAGTCTGGAGAAATAGTAGGTCAAGGAAAAAACATACTTAAACATTTCTTTAATCCAAAGACGTTTTTTTAGGTCGCTGAACTTTATCAACGAGGTGAAGGATACAAGAAGGCTCTAGTGCAGCGCTTCAAGACACAACTCATTAGTTGGGCAGCTCCCAGCACTTTGAGGCAGTACCACTCTACCGCAGGTTGACTGGGGACGATAATATCTCCTTTTGAGTCGCTGGCTAATTGTCTGACAGGAAACAAGGGCATACTCACACATTAAATGGAAAGATACAAATACACGCAACTTGTAATAAGCCACAAAGGGGTCAAACTCATTCCCTGAATGCAACCTTGACCAAACTACCTTTGAGCCTGAGACGGACACAGTTCCATTAGCTCCCCTAGAGCTGAGTCCAGCTTCATTTCCTTTAGACGGTTTATGCATTGTTCAACCTGCAAGGGTAGATATAATTATATTACTAGTTCATTTAAAGCCTTAAGTTAGTATATTTACTGTCACACTGTATTTATTTGTTTCTTGTTAATCTGATTTTAAAAACGTTTAGGCTTCTCACATGTAGGCCTATTTTCCATGTCTTTTTTAATCTCAACAAAAATATGTGATGGGTCATATCGGGATTATACACAATGTCAATTATTACAATTATTAACTAAAATAGCTTACCATAAAGGTTCATACCTGTTTTAAAGCCCTGAATGACTTTTGTTGCCTGAAGCTGTTGTTGAGAACATACAGCAGCTCATAGAGAACACGAATATCTGTCTGCAGGAGTCGACTGTGAAGCAATTTTTGCACTTTCCTAATTTCCTCTGGGATTTGTTGCAGCGTCGTATCTGTAATGTTGTTGGAGAGTTGTGTCAATGGTTAACATTGTAGCAAGCTACTATAGGTGATGGGATGTTAGGTTTAGGTTGTTCGGTACAGTGCACGTGTGTACACACATAACCAGGTATGTTTATCAGATTGTTTAGTTTAGGAATAATGAGGTATCAAACAGCCCAGGCAAAAAGATACATTTTCATTACCTTTGATTTGTAAAACTGAAATACGGACCGCTGAAGCCGCACTTGGAAAAGGAATGTTTACTTTATTCCATCGTTCTGCCATGCTTGAACGACTGCAACAAGGAAGTCATCCGTCCAATAGCATTGGAGGAGATGTAACACGTCATCAACGCGTATACAAAACCTAAATAAAAAAGTAGAAGTTGAAGAGCTGTAATTATTTTATAGTACCATGGAATAAACAGCTTTAATTTAAACCCCAATGAATCAATAGAACTGCAATAAACAATATATCTTTATTATAACTTTACAGTCCAGGGCAGGACTAACTTGCATGTAGATGTAACAGTTTTAACAAACATTGAAGTAAACAAACTGCTTTACAATATATATTTTTGTCTTCTGTCTGAGCTCTCAACTCAAATGCCACACACAATCCAGTTTATATGCGCTTAAAAATCCAATTTAGGACATGTGAATTGACTTCATTCAGCACTGATTCTTCAGACCTTCCCTTCACTGTAAGACCATGGCTTCCTTTCTCTAGCCAGTGAACAGTTGTCAAAGCTTTCATCTCATCCAACACTCCCTCAAAAATAACCTAGGAGATGATAAAATTATAAAATTATTTGATTATAATCAGGGGCAAATCAAGTTCTGCACAATAATGACAGGTGACAAAAAGGTTCAATGAAAATTAATTTCTCACTCTGTCACACATTTTGTCCTCTGTGCCAGAAACAAACATAACAGACATGTTTTCAGGCAGCCCCCTGAGGTCTTCGCTTCGCTGCCGATGGGTGCCCGTCTGGCCTGGGGGGTGTAATGGAAAGGACAGACAGACAAGGCCCTGCACATTATCTTCTCCGCTCTCACTCAGCTGCCTGGCCACAGCTGTGGCAGCACGAGCCCCCATTGAACGACCTGTGGATGATTCACAGCAAGCAGCTAAGACAGCATACCAGCATGAGTGAGACATTTATATCTAATCATGTTATCGTGCCAGAATATTGTGACATTGCTTACATTAACATTTTGTTCAACAATAATTGCAATAATTTTTCAGCAACTAAATGTAGCTGTTTAAGTTTAACACAACATGACTATCTGCTTAACATAGTTGCCTATGAGCATGTTAACACAATACAATGACTTGGTCCAAAGGGTTAGCACTACATGAACAACACATCCTGAGATAATACGTTTGAATTATGTATTTTGGTTGTATTGTCACATCAATAAGTAAAAAAATAACATGTTTCTAACTTACTATGTCTGTACAAAAACAGGTGCTACAGCATAGTGATAAGATGGTTATATCATCAACATGCATTAATTTAATAATAAAAAATAGACATAGATAAGTGGAACTTTTGGAAAACCATGTTATCTAATACTGCAACAGGGCAGTCATCAGTAAAACATATGTTGCTTTGTCTCATTTGTTTGTTATAAATCAGAATCATATGGTAATTAGTCTTTGTACATAAATCAGTTAATAAGAAATGAAAAGCATAATTTTGATGACTTGCTTGCAAATTAGTTTTGATTCACCGTATTCTAATTTACCTTATTTAGTTCACACACTAATTCCAACTAAATACTTGATAGTTCAAACACTAACCACAACTTAAAGCTTGTCTGTTATATTGCTCTAAATTGCAGTTTACAGGCTAATGATGGGGAAAGATATTTGTTTTGGTTCTGCATTTTCTATATCGGTCACTGTGCAACAGCGTTGTTTGATGCGGAACAAATGCCTTATTTTGCCTACCTCCAAGGAACAAATTGCTTATGGAAAATGTATCAAGAAGATTCAAGTAGACCTGTAAATCATTAGGATATCAAATACATGTATGGGACAGAGCCATCGTCACAATGCTTCATTACTCAAATGAAAAAACACGAGTGATTAGCTAGGTGTTCTATCGGGTTTACCCATGCTGCGTGATAAGCCTTAATCCTGTAAGCCAAGTTTAAACTTTTGCATGTAAAGCGTATGCTAAGTATCCCTTCCAATGCGATAGCTTTGGCCAGAGACACTAAATGTTTGAAATTCATATCCCCGCCAGCTCCGTGCGTCAATATGACAGCAGTCTGTACTCTTCGGCGGTCTTCATTAGAGAAATGTGGGATACACAGGGTCGCATCGAGTTCTTTTTCCCCAAATGGTATTCCTACTCTTTCCTGAAATTAAAAAGACAGGTACGTTTTTTGCACTTTTTTTGTAATCCTTAGAGTTCATTCAATAAATTCATTTAACATTTTTTACCATACCTCTTTAAATGTCATCATATTGGTCCTGGAAGTAAAAAATTCTAACTTTTCCATTCAATAAATTGCATTTGAAACAGTGACATCTAGCGTATAGGATCTGTTTTCAGATCCAACTGTGCGTGAAAGTTGAAATCAGGAGTCAGGGTAACAGTGAATGCAAGAGATTGAAGTAAAAATGTAGGGTGAGACTATTTACCAACAGGCATGCCTATTATGCATAATGACAAAAAGTCAAATTAAATCAGCAATTCCAGGTAACAAAACAGTTATTTATTTAATTCATTTGAATATAAAAAATGTAAGAAGGAATTCCTGTTTGAAGATTTCTGAAACCAAATGTTGGCAACTATTTTACAATAAGTAACATTAAATGCACATAATTGCATGTTGGATCAGAGTTCATCCTTGACCTGCAAAATAAACACAACAGTTATTGAACGAAATGTTTCTGGGACAGAAGAGGAAAGTAATGCTTTTAAAACAAAGAAATTGAAAAATTAATATTTTATATACCCTCATACGGAATACAGCATTCTTAACATACATGCTTACCTTTTTATAATTTTTAATATGAACTACACTAGAATGTTAAATAACAAAAAATAAGAGGTCAAAAAGGCACTGGATTGTAGGAATTACCCTATTAAGTTCACGCTCCATCTTTCTTATTTATTCAAACAAAATAATGAATCTGCACAATACTACCTCAAAAAATAATAATTGGGTAAAAAAAAACAAAAAAACATGGGGATACAGGTTCAAAGCCAACCTTACTTGGAGTCAAGGAATATGCCTCAAGAAATACTGTGACGCTGTTAGTCTGTCTTTGTTGAAGTAAAATACATCTTGTTCTATATTTGCAACTGAGCGTTCAGCCTATTCAACTAGATAGGTTTAAACATGAGCATTTGTTGTTGTTGAACTTTCATGTTAGTTGTTTCCATTGATAATTTAATACCCACACATATTTGTACTGTATATCTTAGACAGGCTGTGGTGCAATGTAATTGTTTTTTAAATTAAAAAACATGTGCAACATCTCTCACAATGAAAGTGGTATGATGAGACGTGGCTCCTTACCATAGGTCTGTGGCAGGAGCATGGGAACAGGTCATCGGTGGGCTGATGAACCGGCTCCATGCCCTCACGGACTTTGGGCTCCGTCACTTGGAGCTTTGCATACTCCTGGGAAAACATTAAGAAATTATGATATTATTACACTGTTGGTGATTTTAATTCATCACCTACAGGTCATAAATCATGTTCATAGATCATGTTGTATTTAAAACAAAAAAATGCATACAATGCAACTGTCAGTTGTACTGTATTATACCATCACATTCAAAAACAAGGAACACGGGTAGCAATGACTCCTTTGACCTCTTACACCTCCCCATCTAAGGCTTTAAAACTTTATGGGTACAAGTCTATTTTAGAGCCAGGTGTGTTTAAACATTAATTTTTTTACATCAATGTGTTAAGTGGGCCAATAAAGCATCCCCTTTGCACATTACATGTTGCCATGGGTATACAACTCTGGTGACCTATACACTATAAAAAATGCAACAAAAGTTTATTTTGTATCCTTCAAATGAATTCCTATTTGGTGTGGGGACACCAATAGGTACAATTACTCTGCCCTTAAGACAACTAGATAAAGGCGTGGGTCAAGCCTTCAGACCAGCAGAGGCTGAACTCTGACAACCTGTGTAAGTTTCATGCTTACTGTTCATGATAAGGAGATAAGATATGCCAGCTTATAATGACAACATTACTTTACAGGCTGTACATTACTTAAAAAATTTAGAACATGTATGTATGTTTTCTTCTCTGGAATGTGTTAGAAAAAGCACAAGCTTGTTTATTTACACAAAAATGCAAGTGATACTAACTGAACTATTTGTTTTGAAGAGAATAAGCATTTATAAATAAAGTAATATTGTTTTTACAGAATTCTTACCAGTAAAAGCTTGAAGTAGTAGCAAAACACACTATCTCCCATGAGGTTGTTTCGGGCAAATTGTTGACCCGCCATAGCGATTTTTCTTGCCTAAATAAATAGATTATGATTATGAGTTTAATTGTATGATATTCCAAAGTCACAGGAACAAGCAATGAATAGTAGTGTTGTAATTTTTTTATCTAAGTCATCATCCCATCATTATGGTCACCTCTTCATCATGGTCACGGGCCCATTGGATCTTGTCCAGCAGGTCTCCTAGATCTGCCTTGATGGGGATGTAGTGTTCCCAAGGCCTGAGCTGGCCGTAGAAGTGTTCGTAGTAGCTCGAGTCCTGCTTCATAACCACAGTGTCTGCTGCCAACAGGTAGGGAAGCCTATAAGCTGCTACTGTGCCATCAATGTTGATTTGGTACTTGTACTAGAAAAAGGAAAAGGCAAGATGTTGTTTGCTGTTAAGCGGCACATATTTTGCCGTTCATTTGCTGTCATTCCTTAAAAACATTATGACTCTCAACAATAACGGCAGTAAAAATGTATCAAACAAATTCTACTTCACAACAATAGGTCCAACCACATATCTGTTTTAATAACGTCTCGCTTTCACATTGTAATTTCTACACGTGTAAAGTACAGAAGATACAACATATTAATTGAGTTTTTCTAAGGTGTATTTTGTCACTTTTTACAGACCATGTCAGCAATGTACAGCTATCGTTGCTAAGCTAGGCCACATTTACCATCCTACTCACCTAAATAACTCATTATTGGACGTACAATCTTAACATTGATATTGGTCATCTCACCTGACTAGGGGTTAGTGAGAACACGTCTTATTTTCCAAAAAGTTTAACTATCCTTTTAAGTGTGAAGGTATTCAAGCGGCAATATAAGTATTTGTGTAGACGATTAGATCTTATTGTGTAGCACAACCTCCTCCATATGCGAAGTACATATATTGTAGGCGTCAAGAATGTCTCTTGAATGAGACTTGTTTGTAACCAATCCTTTTCAGGACTATAAAAAGATGTTGCTGATCCTTTATGTGGTGCCATATATATTACTGTGTAGCCTTGTAAAATTTTCAAAATCAACTTTTGTTTTATAGCTTTGCAATAAATCCCCTAAAACAATTTCTAAAACTTGTCTTGTCTTTTGTTAACAATTAGATACAAATGAATAGAAGAAGAAAAAGCTAAAACAAGCAAAAATGTATCAGAAAGATTTTGCTTGTTTCCCAGTATCAGCCATACTATTTCTTCTAAAAGGACTCACACCTATGAGGTAAACAGATATGCTAACCATAGATCTTAGATGGACGAGTCGACCGGGTGTTCCGACACTGTGTCCTCAACCCATCTCACCTTAAAGAAATCGAAGAAAGAGACGTGTTTGACGAGCGGCCCATACAGGCTTTCATCGTGTTTGAAGAAGAAAAAGTTGGTGAAGGCTGCGTCCACCATGTCTGGGTGAGCCCGAGCCAGCTTAACCAGCTCCAGGCGCTCCTTGCGGCTGTCCCGCCCTCTCCAGAAGGCAGTGGCGTTCTTCTTACCCCACTGAGGCCCCGTGTTGCCCTGGACCGACATCATGTCTAGACTCACTCTGCTTGTTGGAAGAGCCCCGAATCAAGTCAGATAGGATACACAGGTGAGAACTAATATCACCATCTAAAGTAGAATTCAACTATGAGATACTGTTGGAAAACCAGGTTAAAATGTTGAACCTTGCCTTCCCATGGTCTCCAGGACAGATTCAGTGAGGTCATACGTTGGCATGACAATATCCCGGGTGTCGTTGGAGCCACACCAGGAGAAGATGGGATGAAGCCTCTCAGAAGGTTTCCTCTTCTCCAGAGGCCAGTCTCCCAGGTTCACAAAGAACTCTACATCAGGGACCATGACCTGGCCATACATAAATGTATCTTTCAACATCTAACTATTGTACAATTTACAGTAGTGTGGAGTTGAATTAATTAAACTCATGAGTTGTGTCATTTCACATGAATTATCATAATGGTCAATTTCTTGTTAATGGTCCGTTGCCAATTGCATGTAACTTCATCGCCATCTACTGGTCATTGGGGTAACTAACAACACACCATGGTTTATCTATGGCTAAAACCATAAGATCAACTAATAGTATTTGAAACTGACACTTACTTTCCTGGTCAGGGATAGGAGGAAGGCATCCATGAAGATTCTGAAACCAACATGTTCCCCTAACGTCTTTATGTACACCTACACAGCAAAAGTTAAGAAAATAATGTACCCTGAAAAAATATTAGCATTATATCTGGATACAGAATATCTGTTTTGTGTTCAAACAGAATCCATTTCTTTTATAAATATAGAGCACAACACAGCTAAAATGCATCTTTTTTTTCAGTTGTTTCATCTTTTTTTTTGGTACCTGTTTAGGAAGCTTGTAATTACCTAAAATGAAATCTCAACAGCTGTTTGTCTCCAACAGCATAGCAAAGACAGACAGCAACCACCTGGAAGAGGCAGCCTTCATCAATAGTGCTATTGACACCTATTCCACCTGGTTTTTATCCATACTTACAGCAGTGACAGACAAGTTGCCACAAGAGCAAACTTCCTTCTGCTATTGCATAGGTTGAATTAACCATATGCTCATTACCGATTATCACTAATTGGGAAACCAAAGACAGATTTTTTTTAGATGGGCTTTTTTTGTTGTTGCATGGTTTTATTTGAACCCAGTGCCTATCAGTGAAAACATGTGTCTCCAGCCATGTTACCTTGTTGTCTTTTATAGTATAGTGGCAGAGGCTCTGTCTCTGGCCGAAGCGCTGTGGAATCTCATGGGCGTTGCGGTCGGGGTCCACTCTGGGGTAGAGTGCCAGGTCCCTCTCCATCTGGGGGAAGGACACAGGACAGTGCATGTGCTGCTGCCACAGTGAACTGCTGGGCTGAGGGCAGTCACAGCCCTCATGATACACGGGGCCTAGAGAGAAAGGAGAAAAAGAATGTGAAAGAATGAAAATGGAGAGAAAGAAGGATATATATATATATATAGAGAGAGAGAGAGAGAGAGAGAGAGAGAGAGAGATAGATAGGCCGAACATGAGACGTGATGCATTTTTACCTTTCAGAATGAATGGTGACTTGGCAACATCTTTTCCAGTGAGTAGAACATGGATATGCACATCTGTATAACTGGCGTACATCCTGTACCGTACCAAGAACGAGCCATCTCTTCTATCGAGGACCTGAACCCAGATTCTGGTGAACTGTTCAACTGGAGACACAATCTTCACCTCAAACGTGTTCTCTCCAGGTGACTCTGTAAAACTGCAAGGCACACCATTACTGTTATACAAAAGTGCTCATAATCAAATTCAATATTTTATTGTATAATCGAGCTGTAGTCCTCAACTTGGATCGAGATGTAATTGTGTCCCACTACATCGTTCACTAAACAGATTCAATAGTGATTGTCTAGAATTTTCATAATGTTTCATGATGCAACTGTTTACAATATTTGGGCAGATGCTGATGTCTTTACAGTAAGGGAAAGCTAGGACCTAATGCAAATTGCAAATGGAAATAACTGATGGGGGTTGGGAAGCAACACCTAACTTGATCTAGTTTCAGTAGCCAAAAATTAGGAGTTGTTCTAAATGATTCAAACGTATACCTTCAGACATGTATTAAGAGAAAACAAGTGTAGCTGTATTTGTGGCCTTCTCTTTGAATTATATAGAATGGGCTGAACAATGTGGTTCTCTTATTTCCTGTGTGGTTGGACTCTAAGCTACAGGGAGTCATCACTTTGCAAGAAATCAGATGAATGGATGCATATTCAACAATCAGAAGGATGATTGCATTGTGACAACATACTTACTTTGTTCCACTTCTGTCTACAGCCTGTATATAGAAAAAACGAGCTGGAAGAACAATATTTGCCTGCAATCCAGGTCCCCAGACCAAAGTTTTTGCAGCACTCGGAACCAAACCTGCAAAAACGCTATGTTTTGGTTCTCGAAATAACCAGAACATCAAAAAACACGAAAGCAGTTTTCCCAACATATTTGACGCAACGTAGAGTGTCTTAAATTCGAGATCTGCCGTTCTTTCCGCAAGAAGTTTATTCCTAAGCAAAAGTTGAAGTCTCTATCATGGCATTCCAGTACAATCAACGGATCACTGTACAATTCGACCAATGGTTGCTGGAAAATCGGCACACACATCTGATGATACTTCCTATACGTACGCTAATCTATCATGCAGCTGAGTCCTTGTATCCTTTTTAAAGACCGCAGTTACATTCTTATAACTATAGATACATTGTGAATTCAGTTCCATTGTCGATGTCAGAACGGTAAGGAACTCCTACCGGGGAATACCAAAGCATGCATGGCCAAGCGACGTGATTGGCTGCCCCCACCAGTTGGAGGGTTGAACAAACGAAAAGCTTCATTCTCGTTGGATGAAACTGGAAGGAAAAGGTCGGAAGAACCATATATCTTTAACAATCTATAGAGAAGGAATTATTTCAAAAAGCCATCTTTTCAGTCAAGATAATTTAATAATTGAACAGAAATCCCCAGTATAAATTGGCACTAATTGAACAGAAATGCCCAGTATAAAATGACACTACATAATATCTGACTATTACCATTTCAAACTGTATTTTAAACATTGCTTAAGACATGACTGTCTTTTCATTTCATCCAATGCATTTAACTATCAACTAATACAACTGCTCAAAATTTTAAGTAATTATTACAATTCTCATAGTGTATAGCTTTATGGAAACTGCTACACATAATTAGACCCATATGTTCAGAACATGAACGGGGTAAATAGTTCCATTGACACCAATTGCAGTGGAACATGAACCACATTATCTATGGATTTAATATGTTATCACCATCCTTAAACAGACACTGTTTCTATGGTCCCCGTACGTGTCCCAGACCATGTTTTCAGGCTTGACCATGCATGCCCTTGTCATTGCTTTTGTTATACTGACAATTTAGTACTGATGATTGGTATCACATTGTATTGTGAAAGTGTACAGTAAAATAGTTGCTAGTTATCTTATAACAACATAACAACACTTTGTATAGGCAGGTGATGCAGGTCACAGTATAGGCCAAGAAGTGAGATGAGGAGGAGGAGGAGAAGGAGGAGGAAGTAGTGGTGAAAGGGATGGCAGGGGACAAATACCCCTGCTGAGAGGAGGCCATAGGCCTCTGTTTTAGAGATGATTGTGGGCCTCGTTTGAGAGGTGGTGTGAGGGGACGTAGTAGAGGACAAGGTCATGCACCAAGACAGGGTCGATGTTATGTTGTCACTGTTTTGCCTTTCAAGACAGTTAGGTCACGAATATTTTTTTGAGACTTTGTAGCTGTGCTTATTTTAGTTTTGACCTAAGTTTGTGATTTTACTGTATCGCATAAGGGAAATACATTTATAATTTTGTTCAATGTGTCTCTCTCATTAATGCATTTAGAAACACATTGAAATGTGTATCAATTATTTTATACTTCTATTTTATAGGATTGTACAAACAGCTAAATACTAAAACTGTCTTTAAACTGTGTGTGATCTAAACTAATGTTTCTATGGTATTTAATGATAAATTAGTTATTTGAAACAACGATTCTGAAGTTGCCATGTTTCTTCAAAGATATGAATGCACAATGCAATATTTTGAACATGTGACAGCCTGTGTTGCCAGCTGTGACAGTTTTGAGTTTTGCGTCTTGAGGTTCTGATAAATTACCACAAGGTCAGGAAATTTGTGCCGAATTGATGGGAAAATTAACATTAACGGTATAAATGTATGTTGAAGAGTCCCATGTAGCCTAGCCCAAAAGAGTTTTATCTAACCATTTTGTGAGATATAAATTAGACCAGATTAACCTATATTTAGCTGAGCAGCACTGCCATTTTAGTTTCAATACTTAGACCTTTCTGTGGCCTACCTCTTGTCTAGGGGTGTATAAACGTCAGAAATATCATAGAATAAAAAAATATGATATTCAAAATATGACTAATGTCACATTTCAATCTTCTCTTTAAACATTTTACAAAATGGTGGTGAAATAAGCCACTTATATACGGAGAAACTATTAATTTGATGCAAATCTAAGCTTTATCGGGCTGCTTTCTTTCTAAGCATGGTCATTTCAGAAATTTTGGGTTAACAATTTTGTTTGCTGTCCAATGTATTGAAACATCCTTAAAAACAAATGTAATACATTATGTTTAATTTGTTAAATCATGTTCTCCCCAACAAAAGATTTTCATTTTATCGACATCACATCCGAACAGTCCTTTAAATGCAATATGATGTTTTTTTAGGTAACAATTTCTGCATTACAGCAAAAGACATCTAAATGCTTCATTAGGATAGGTGTACATGCAACATTGTCCACCTTGTGCAAAAATGTCTGCTAGCCATGCACTGTGTCATAAATTTAACTTAAAGGAGGCAATCAGTATTATGCAGGACATCATTTCAATTTAACTCATAATGTCAATGTTCAAATACTGAGGAAGGATAAAATAGACATATTTATGTGTGTACAGGTTTATTTCAATTTGATTTGCACAACATGTTTTCAGTATTTTTGTTTCCAGTTATCTCTATTACACTACTATAATATCAATAAGAACAGAAGGTGGTAGAATCCATTTAAACGAGACAAACTTTGCTGCCATCTTAGAGAAAACCAGAGAAAGTCCCAGTGACGTAGACAGAGCCAGAATACCAGGTACTGTACCATCAGTAAACAGGTACAACGTTCACAGATAAAAATCTCCTAAGATGTTTGTTTTTTCTAACATTTTACCATGTACTGTCACTGCCAGGGTTGAACTGTACAGATAATATAAAAACAAAAAAAAAACATACAAACATAACACCCTGTCAGCAGAAGTCATCTTATTTTTCTTCTCTGCCATTTAAAGAGCACTGCACTGATATACTCAACACAAATCTCACTGAGGGTGTGCGTAGATAAATAGACTTTTTTTTCTTTGATCACAACCACACTCAATTACTGACAATGGTACATAACAATCTTCAAATTCACATGGTAACTTTCATATTTCCACTCACTATGAGCTTCACTCTGTAATGACGCCAATAGGCTGTCTGGCCCTGGGGAATGTCTCACTAGCCTGAGAAGCAGCAGAATGGAACCAATAGCAATGTGTTTTGTGTGTGTGTGTGTGTGGGTGGGTGTGTGTGTGTGTGTGTGTGTGTGTGGTGCAGTGAGGTGTGGTGCACATACAGATGAAGGTTTGGTGAGGGAGTGGTGCTAGTACCTTATGATGCTTCATACTTGTTAGTAGTAAATAAACCCATTGGCCCCTCAAAAATAATTTGAAGACATACATGATACTTTTTCGTATCTTCCTATTCTAATGTAGCACTTGGTACATTAAGGGTTGTCAGTATTATGTGACATGTGCAGCAGAGTGACAAATTCATCCAACCAAATTCATCACCATTAAACAGTTTTTTTCCCACATATGGATGAGATCTTTAAAGAGTATTTCACAATATGAATGGGAATATGTCATCAGTCAAGGGCAATACAAAGCACAGAACAATAACTTGACTTTTTAACTTGAATCCAAATCATTCTGCACCTTGAACACATAGCTTGACAAACAATTGGCTCACCCCTCGTTTCACACACCTAAGCCTTATGTCACTAAATCAGGTGATGTTATTTTCCGCAGGGAATCTAGTATTTTCCTAAACAAGAACACGGTTTGGGATTAGTATTGTTGAATGGATCTCATGTGAACTTATAGTTGAATTTCTACCCTTATAGAATCATGAATGACATTAAACAGTTTAGTGTATAACCAAATCCTTCTGGATACCAAAATGTAAACACAGGACCCACCACTTACATTTTTTTTTTTTGACGCACTCCTTCAAGGGGTTTCATTCACGTTGAATTGCTTTGGCAGATCATGGAGAGTTTGTCTTTACACTAGCTTGTGTCACACAAGGGCACACACACCAATGGCTCACCAAACTCATACATTTGACAAAGGCAGCAGAACATTTTGAAGAAGAAACTACAGAAACAAAAAAACTAAATTTTTCTAACTAAACCAGGTTAATTTGACAACGGCATATGCCTAGCTATGACCATTCTGATTACTTCGGTTTGTCTATTCTGGTCTACAGGAAACATGTCATTACTACCACATATTAGCTCTTTGCTAGTTTACAGTCAGGGGGTTTCACCCACCTTGATTTATGGCACAGGAATCATAGTTATGTCACAATTGTCATATTACGTTTATAAATATAAACACACTCAGTGCAAACCTCAAAGACTCATCGTTGCCTTTAGCTACCGTACAACTGTATTTCATATCCATCCTCATTCACACACCTTCCTTTCAACTGTTCAGTGTTCAAACATTTCTAATAGATGATAATGTTGATTGTTAAACATAAAATGTAGCAGCAGCCAACAGAACAAACCTTTTAAATATGTCATAAATGTTTTCAGAGTGTTATCAAAAGTCTCCACGTACTTATTGGTGTTTGCACGTCCTGGACCAGAGATGTGTTTAAGGGGTTATTGGTTAAGAGACAGCTATAGCTATTGTAATGGTGTTTAAGTGCAGATATAGGAATACTATGTGCAGTGTGAAGTGCTGCTTTACTGTGTTTTGAAAACAAAAAGAAACAAGAAAGGCCTAACTTAAATTTTGGCTTAATAGCAATGCAGGTATTTATTTCCCTTTTTATATATATATTTTTTTCAATATTTCAAAAAATATAAAGTTTTTCATAGTTTCTGTTGTTGGCTTATATCATTAAATAAAAGTTTTTTGTTTTGTATTTCCATCTGTTAAAGTAGCATGCTGCTTTTTAATATGGCAGTTTCATATGTTTAGTAGTCATCCATTTTGTTTCATGCAATCTTGTTGGTTTCTTAAGTATCTATAGAGCAAGGTTGGGGTCATCCACCCACACACACACTGATGTACTGTTGGACCGTTGGCCATTCGCTGGGCCCCCCCAGTCTCAGCATCCTCCTTAATGGTCTGTGTCCTTCTGTCTCACTATAGTCTAGACAAGCGACCACCTTTCCAACCAGAAAGGCCCTTTATACACAAAATCCCTGTTGTGTCTCTCACTTGATCTCCATGACATCCAGAGGTAGGCTGCCACTACAACTGGTACCATTTCTTGTCCTTGCACTTTAGCATCAGCTGTGGAACAAACGCAAAATGGCCACAGTTAGAAGTTTATGTTTGATGGCTTAAGCAAATATAGATTTTTTCTCACATTTGTTTCCTTTTGTTTTTTTTTCAACCTTTACTATGTTCTCCCTGACAGTCGTTTCACAGTGTTGCACAGATATGCAGACCTTACCTCATGAGCGTGTTTGGAGAAGGTCTCGGCACTTGTCATCATGAGGGCGGTACGCTCCTCCAGCTCACCCAACCTCTGGCCTCTCTCATCCAGGGCTATGCGGGCGCGGGCCAGGTCACCCACAACTCCTCCAGCTGCCGCCTTCATGCCCTCCATGCCTGCCTGGCCTGGGATGTGCTGTGCCAGGCTGCGGGAAGCTTTGCCTGCTGCTGCCTCGCCAACTTTGGATAAAAGAAGGACAGCCGGTGACATTTGAACCTTTTGAGAATGTTTCAATTCGGGTTGCTCACTTGAGCTGCACATTGTAGGCAAAGCTTTATGTCTTGTTGTCACGCCAAGACACACGGCACACACACACATGGGTTTACATACACAGCTCCTCTCTGTCGACATTCTGAGCGTTTCCACCGAAGAAGCCTTTGAGGAAGCCTCTGTTCTGGGCCTCCGGTGTTTCTATTGGCGTGAAGAGCTCTCCCAGCATCTCCTACGAAAGCCAGACAGAAAAGGCGTCAATGCTAAGGACTCACAACTATCTTACAATTGATAAAGGCATGGTAAACAAAACTTCTGCAGAAAGGTACAGAGATGCTGGTGTGGCGTCAGAACAAATGTGTGTTGAGTTGCTGTTTTTCCCAGCAGGGGGCAGTATGACATTGAACTGTCGCATTAGATCTGCAGGGAAACTGAAAAGAGACTGAGGCCGCTGACAGTTCATTTACGTGGAAGTAAAACAGTGTTCATAACACAAATATAGACACACATCAGAACTACGCACACAAAAGCAAACACACATACACACACTCACACACATGCACACACATACACACACACACACACACACACACACACACACATCAACAAATGCACACCATCTCATGAAGTCAGTGCTCTGGAGCTGAAACCACACATGACAAGCATGGCATTTCACTTCAATGGCTACTGTCACGATCGAGCTTTACCAAAGGTATCAATTATGGCACCCGAACATTTATGCAACGATGGCTCTCAGGGCTCAGACAGTCAAACCTGCAGAATGCAATGTGATGTTATGGCTATAGAACATTTTGATTATCAACACCCACACATACAGCTGGGTTTCCACATGAATGTTTGTATGTGCGCTGTTGTGCAAACAAACAGATCAAAATACATTTTTAGATATTACGTGTCACATGATGGTTTACAAATCCAAATGCAATTATGCATACCAAACGAAAAAATAACGGCTACAATATATTGTTTCAAATATCGTATACTATTCATAGATAGAAGCCGGTGCCGACCTGAAGGTTGTCACACATCTCCTGGCTATATGTGATTCTCTGGATCTCGGTGGGGGAGCTCAGGTATAAGGCCTGCCCCCCATTGGTGAAGCAGAAGGTTCTGGCAATACGCATGTCTGTCAATGGCAGGTAATTGACATCCATCAAAGGTCTTAGGCTTGGCAAACTAGAACCAGGGACAAGGAGGACAGAAAGATACTGATTTAATATATTTTTACTGTAAACATCGCATGATTTATATTAATCCTAATGCTATGACTATGGAAATTAGGATATAAAACAATAATTTTCCCTATTTTACATTATTATAGGTCTCACCTCTAAACCTGTTTTTTTAACCAAATCGAAATACAGACAGCTTTCTTGCTTGAAGCAGTACAAAAACAGTTAGCGGCATCTCTACACAACCCTACAAGCTACAGTACACATCAAAGCTAAACCATCAGTTATCGACCAAAAGCATTCTAGCAGCCAAGACACCCGCTTATACATACTAAATAACGGGGCTAGCCAAAAACCACAGCTGTAGTTTTAAGATAAGCCAATAGGGCTTCAGTTATGTGCCAAGGCTAAAAGCAAAAGGTAAACCAAATACGTGCCCTGCGATATGAACAGATTTTGAGTGCCCAAAAAGGCAAATGAAAGGGTAGCTTTTTTCCCCCACTTCAATTTTGTTCCTACCTGAGTGTCATAACATGCCCGTTGGCGCAAAAACAAGCCAGGCAGACGCTGTTACACACAGACACCACATCCGCCCGCAGCACAAACGACGACTCCGTGATGTTGTGGACAAAGAGGCAGGTCTGGGAAGGCATGAGGAACACTTTGGCCTGCTTCTCAGAGCACACCACGGCCAGGTGGCCGTCCCCGCAGGCCTCCTGGGAGCACGACGGTGAGAAGTTGACCAACTTGCGCCTCCGGGGCCTGTCGGGGTCCTCCGGGATGTTGGGGTCCCGCCAGACCTCGTAGGGACTCTGGATGAGAGAACCTCCGCAATCCAGAAAGGCAAAGCGCAGGATGGAGCCTTTCAGCAAGAGGACTCCACCTGAGGTGTGTTGGACAGAGATAGAACGATACGCATTGAAGCAACAAAAAGAGGGTGGGTATATTTCTCAAATGGCCTCTTTGGATTGTCATGTTGACTCTTTGAGGTCATTCAGCATCAAAATATTCAAGTTGAAAAGCTATCATAAATGAAGACTGTAAATATACAAAGAGTGACTGTGACTCAAACGCTGGGTCCCTGGGGGAGGATCTCACCGCTGGGGCCCACAGTGAGGGTGTCCTCCAGCCGCTCCTCGTCGTCAGTGGGGATGGAGATGGGGATGAGCAGGGCCACGCCCAGGCTGGTGCCCACCCAGAGGCACGGCGAGGGCAGGGCGTCGTTCTTGCGGCCGTAGGACTCGCCAAACTGCAGGGTGGTGACGGCCTCCTTGGTGTCCCGGTCGATGCTGGACACGCTGGAGCTCCGCGAGCGGCTGAACGAGTTCTCTCGGCTCTCTGCTGGAGTCATCCCGCCGGGCCGGAAAGGTGTGACCGGACAGAGTGGCGGGGCGGGACAATGCACGGAAGGAAGGAGGGAACCAACAAGAGAGGGAAGGACAGAATAGAGAGAGAAACCAAAAAACAAATACATGGATAAGAGAAGAGATGGAGAAATAAAAAGGTGGTGAATATGACAAAAAGGGAGAAGATGGATGGAAAAACAAGGAAGAACAAAAAAACAATGAGAAGAATGAGAAATATACACTGCAGTATAATGTGTCTTACATATACATTACTAATGACAGAAAATAACTGCTTAGGAGAAGAGAGGTAGAAAACCCATGTGACTTTGAAACTTTGACAGACTGAGGACTGGACTCAAGTCACACACACACTCACACACAACCACACAAACACCCATTTTAAAACTATAAAGTCCCAGTCACTTTGAAACAGTCAAATCTATTGGGACAAAAGCAACATGAATCATTTATCTTTTGGGGAATGAGAGTGAGCCTAAATAATGAATATGATATTTAAGACATTTAATTACTATTTCCTTTCCTCAGTGCAAGCTTATACACATTCTAATATTGAAACGTGCTAATGAAAAGTTAGCAGTCATTATGGATAAACACTGCAGGCACACATACACATACTGTTTCACGCACACAAAACACTACAGTTTCAAGTACTCCGACTTCATTGACCCTTTTGATAGCTGGCCATTTAAATCCTCCATTGCATATTTATAGATTTAGCCTCCACCATAAAAGTATTTCTGTATTGCCCAAGAATGATTCATGCACTTCTCAATTATTTAAAGTCAGGCTATGTGCAGAGCTGCGTGCCCAGGCGTATGCTGCACATACTGCAGACTGGAACAACCAGCCTAGGTTGCCTGATAATCAAATCATTCTTCTGGGAGCAAATAAAGAAAGACTGACACTTTTCTGTACAGTATCCCTAGCTGACCATTTATCCAATCTATATTGCTACCAGTGCAATATTTCAGATTATCAAATGACGACAAAGTAGGAAAAAATCCAAAACTTTTCGGACTACTACTACTACGAACTTCATGCAAACAATACTACTGTCTACTACGCATTCAGTCAATACATTCTGGGCACACGGTTCGGTAGGTCATACACAGAAAAGCCATGGTGAACTACACAGTGCAGTGTGAAAAATAACAATGTCCAGCTTATGGGCCCCGGGACAGGAGAAAATGTGCTACCTACAACCTTTAGACGGGGCACAGAGCAATGTGGGGCCACAGGACGAACGAACGGATTGACTGACTGACGGAAGGGCACGCAGAGGAACAGTGGGACGCAGGAAGAAGGGGTACGCCCCCCCTTACCTCTTTCAGTCCAGCAGTAGGAGGTGGTATGGTGTTCGTCGTGGGAGTACATACTGACTCCGTGCAACTGCTGGAGCATTGCTCTCCTGGACGCATAACCTACTCAACCCCACAACACAAAGCACCGTGTGACCCCACGCCAAAGCCGGCGGGAGCAAACCGACAGAGACGAGACGGACAGACGGACAGACAGGTGGCCATGACAGAGAAACGACGGAAGGGGAGAGAGAAGATACAACTGAGCAGGGAGATCATGGTTAGCATACAGCGTATAGAGAGACAGAGAAAGTGAGAGAAAGAGAGAGAGAGAGAGAGAGAGAGACAGGAATAAAACAGATATACTGTAGTTGTATTCCTATAGATTTAAGACTGCAGGCATGTGGCGGCTGGTTGTTTCCGCACCCTTGACCAGTGCAAGACAAGCAAAAAAAAAAATAATTTAGGGTGAGAAATCAATCGAATGAGCTGTTTTAATAGATCCCTAGGTTGTAAACTCTGTGGTGTATTAAGGGCTCCCACCCTGCCTGCATGGGGAAATCATAATGGCTTGTTGTGGGGCAGTGTGCTCGCGGGTGTGAGTGGCAGCTCATTGGTGTTTGTGCTCGGCACAGCCTGCAGGGTGTTAGCTAATGAAAGTCACACACTGTGGCACTCTGACAGGACATTGGGACCCCTAGGGGCTGGGCAGGGATTTAGGGACGGGGAAAGGTGGCAGGGGAGGGACATTATAGACAGACAGACTGACACACACACACACACACACACACACACACAAACACACACACACACACACACACACCCTCAACTTGTGGAGAGACAAAGACAGAAACATCTCTTTTTTTTATTCAGTTATGAAGTCGTCACCTATTGGCAAAAAAGAAATAAATAAACTAACGTGACAACATGTTTATTTCAGCATCCATTTCCAGGCTGCGGATATTTCCAGCGATGCTAATGGCCACTCATGTCATGGCGTTTTAATATTTCATAAGCCCCTAGACCTTTGTGGGAGTCTGGCGGGGCCGCATGGCAGGGCTGTTTACGTTGAGCTCGTCGCCTGCCCTTTGAGTCTTGTGTCGCCTCGCCCAGTGTGTGCGCCTCATTAGAGGAAAGCCAGCTCTTTGCACTGCTCGTTGACCTTTAATTATTCCAGTGACCCCGCTGGTGCATCGCCGTGGTAACCAGGCACTGGCAAATAGACTGGAGGGGTAAAGGGGGCGGCTGCTCCTGACATGGATGAATGCGGAGCACACAAGGGTCGAGGACGGCAAAGCGACGAGGGGGGTGCAAAACAAGGCCTGTTGGACATGGTCTCCTTGTATTACTGTGTTACACACATCTCATCCACTAAGTTAAGCCGTGGACCTCTTATGTTGGTTCTTATGTCTTTTAAAAGCTGTTGCGTTAAGTATTGCTTCTCTCCGTATTTTCTTTTTGAATGGACTGAAATGTATTAAAGATTGGTTTGTCGCTATTTGTTCATCAGAGCTGTAAAATAAATTGGAGAAAAGATTCTGCCGTGCCCACATTGAGCAGTACTTTGTATATGTAAGAGTACCGCTTTATAATCCCAAAGCAGGGTGAACCCTTACGGACACCATCAAATCGAGAGCCCTATCCCACTTTCTTGGCTAAGCAGTTCGTTTAAGGCATTAGAACAGAAAATGGTCCAGGCCCATAGCCATTACGGCTGTTCCTGAACCAGCTCTCACTGTTGGCTTCTCAACCTGCATGGCTATTACTGCTGTCTCGGGGTGTCAGAGCCGACTAGCTCAAGCACAGGGAGGCTAGCAGTGACATTTGGGGACCTGTCAAAGTTCTCTATTTCCTGTGGAGAGATTAGCCCGTCCTGAACTGCACGGCCCTTTTGGCTAATCTGACAGAGCCCTGACTACAGGACAGACCAAGAAATGTCACTGTGACCTGTATAGAGAGCTTTCTGCAAGCCTCTTATCCACCCCCAGTTATAATATCACACCAAGATTATTTGGTGTACCATGGGAAGACTTATCATTTAGGCACATTTGGCGTTCTGGCCAGCTTGATATAACTGAAAAAGCTAAGGAGTGCCAACGCTACTCATCTGTCGAGGCTTTTGATGCGACTACCCTTTAAGTATTGCTAGCACTCTGTGAAATCCCTAAAATGTATTTGGCCAATTTAGAGAAAATGACAAATGCAATGGATGTGCTTGAGTTACTGTTTGAATGTCACATTGCACAACATTTGGACAACATAACTGTGCAATTTTGTGAAACCAGAAACTGTGCAAGAATTAAGAGCGTTATTATGATAATGATCCTAACAATTGGATGCTTCAAGTTATACTGTTCCAAGTGGCGTGAGCTGTGAAAAGGCCAGGAAATACAAAAACCAGAGTGTCATTAGTCACTCATCGGCGAGAGAGGGAGAAACACACACACAAACAGGAGACGGGAGACGAGACAACCAGAGTGGAGGAGTGTATTGCGACGTATGCAGTGCCACCGTCACGCTGACCGTGTGGTCGAAGGCTGTAAGTGACACTTGTTCACAGCCATGACAGGTGACGGCTAATATGTGTGTTCTGTACTTTAAAACAAGTATAGCAATGTGTTCTATAACCTCAATTTAAGGTCTTGGAGTTAAAACACTGGCGTGGCCTCTTTGAAGTGAAGCTCTAAGGATCAATTATTGAACACTCAAACAAGGAGGATAAGGGCTAACTTTGTGATCCAAATTTGAACATAACCAGGCCCATGTTGACTGATAACGTCTCTGTAAGCTAAGAAATGTACTTTTGGTCACATAAAAGAAACCCATCACAGAAATCCTTTTCTATTCAGTAAAAAAATTACATTGAAAATGCATAAAATGCTAGAGTCTAGGCATATAATTTAACACCACCAGTAACAAATCCAAAAAAAGGGAAATACAATTACAGATATCCCACCCAAAAACAAACATACTTGCCACCCATTCCAACCCTCTCACTCTAGACTGACAGGTTGGCATGCACTTAAGAGGGGAAAGGAGGGAGGAGGTTAGGCGATTAGAGGGGAGTCAAGCACACACCTTCCGTGTGGGAAACAGGCAAAGAGATCTCCATGCAAGCGGCGGACTGGGCTTTTCGGAAGGGCGGTCGGCCGGGCCCTCTGCGGGTCAGCCGTGGCCCCTCAGGACCCAGTGGGAGGCGAGGCTTCCCCGCGGAGCAGGGCTGGGAGGTGGGACTAGTGCAATGTCCATTGACATGATCTGCAACAATGGCAAAGCATTAGCAAACAACATAAAAGAGGGAGATGGAAATAAATAGGAGAGGGGAAGAAAATGAGTGTGAATTAAATGGATAGTGCCGCAAAGAGAGAGAGAGAGAGAGAGAGAGAGAGAGAGAGAGAGAGAGAGAGAGAGAGAGAGAGATGATTATGGAGAAAGAGAGATATTGTTAAATAGTGTGTAAGAGATGGGTGAGGTTGGAGAAGTAAAGAGAATGGGTAGGCAGGGTGGTTGCATCTTCATTCAATCCCTGCCAAACAAATAGAAATAAAAAAGTGGTCGTGGAAGAGTAGGCATTCGGTAGGATCAGGCATTAAAGTTTGGAGTTTTTCATCCCCACTTAATTTTCTTGCTCCAGTGGATTTGATAAAGTATAGTCTAATGGTAGGTGGGTAGTTTCTCTTTTGAAGGATGCTAATTTCCTTCAGATTATACACATTGACTTCCTGAAGGCTCACAAGGCCAGCCAAATGATTACATCACTTGAAATAATATTAAAGGAATTTTATAGGTCTGTGTTGAACGACATGTGAATACAAATTGCTTTCGATATTTAAGATCACGTCTGTAAAACACTAGTCAATATAGTATGGCCTTCAATAAGATGCTGACATGGTCAGTTTTATTGATTTTATTATAATTTTTAGACTCCTCACAGTCTACGTTGCCAGTCAAAACAAGACTGCCATCCCCACACAAGCCACAATTAAGCAGCTTTCTCTGTGCAAGCACTCACTTTAACTTATTGACAAAATGATTGTGCAAATCGAGTAAACAAAACTCCCCCCTCTTCCTGACTGAAAAGTCCCACAGTGGGAATGCGACACCTAGAAAAATGTAAACCGGCAGGGTGGTCTGACGGGATTTGTTCTTTTCCGTTGAGAATGTACCCTAATTTATAAAGGGAACGAGGGAATGTGCTGGGGGGTCCTCTGTTGCCGTGTGCTTAGCTCCAGTTATGAATCCATGATCCAAATTCTAATTCCCTCGTCAGGCCTGTTGCCGCACAAATGATTAGATCTCAAAGTGAGGATGAAAAACACTCCGACGACGTCCCAGTCCGCATGCTTCTCCAACCCTGTTTCACAGCAGGCTGTTGCAGGGCAATAAATGTCTCAGACTTCGAGGATATTAGCGAGCTGCAAGCCAATGAACAACACGCTATGCAAGGATGTCTGGGACAAGGTTTTGGCTACTATGGAGAGACACTAATTTCCCCTGGAACAGTCTCCTGAAAACTAGTTCACTTCAGGGAAAATTGGCCCTGTACCCTTGCACTTCCAAAACATGTGCTCTATAATGCAACTTCCCTTCCTGTCCCCTTCCACACACACACACACTTCTCTCTTGACATTCTGATCATTTCTCTCAAAACAACTTTCACATGCTCACACGTATCAGCACCTCAAAATAGTATACGGCTATGAAACATTGTACAGTAATGATTAAAGAATGTTATCCTCATATGCTTTTGAGTATGTGTGCGAGTGTTTGTGTATTATTGTCAGTTAAGTCTAGGCCATTATACTAAAGGGGTAAGCATATACTCATGTAAAACCGCACCAAATGTAAAAAATGTCAAAGAAGAATTGTACCTGATACCGTCATTAGTTTACACAGGTTAACAAAGTCAGAAAGGCTAAGCGACATGTACAGTCATTTTGACAGTGCATAAGCATGAGACACAAACATAATGTTGGTTTAAATTCTGAAAAAGTTATAGAGATGCATAGAGAAGAGGATTTTTAAGTGATGTAAATGGTCCAGTCACAATGGAGTGAGGCTGTTAGGTAGTTTAGAATGATCCAATCAGAGAAAAAGGCTTGTTTGGAGATAAAGGATGGTCCAATCACAATGGAGAAAGGCTGTGCAAAGACAGAAGGTGGTCCAGTCGCAAAAGAGCGAGAGTAAGGTTGGAAATCAATCTTTACTTTAGATATGAATATGAGATAGGAATCACCTTTAGAAACACTTGCAAAATGTAAGATAAATAATAGTCGGGAGATTGAATCAAAAATAACAGTAAGGTCAAAGTGGACTAACACAGAAGGCCGAAAGTTTTATAAACTGGTCACGAAGAGAAGGAATTGATAAGAAAATAGTCTGGAAAAAAAATGATATTTTAAAGAGGAAGAAAGGGATAATAGGATAAAAGAGGAAAGTAAAGGAATGAAATAACAGAAGTGAAAACTGCTGGCTTTCGCCTACCGTACCAAGATCAGTCTTAAGATCTGTTGGCAGACTTAACTTTCTGCCCGGTCCCTTTACTGAAAAAAAAACAAGAAATAGGAAAGAAAGGAGCAGTTAATCTTCTCAAACGAAAAAACGAAATAATATTGAAATGAAAGTAAAAAAAAAATGTTTTTTAAAAATGCAGAACTAAAGAAAAAAAATAAATAAAAGAAAAACGGAGGTAATCGAAATCAACATATGATTAAAACATGCAAAACTGTGCTGTTGCACAGGGCAGGCAGATGCAGAGGCAGATGCTCCAAGGCTGAGTGCATGCTCCAAGGTCACCGCAGGCCAGCGTTTCCTCTTCTGTACTGGGGGGGGGGGGATCAGTGAAATTACAAACCCTGCGGAGGTACTTTGGAAATTGGGTTTCCTCCCGTATCAAAACAGCTGTACTCTGTTGGTTTTGTCTAAAGCGTCTGGTCCTTATCTCTGGGCCACTGGTTGGATAAAGGGACTCTACAAGATTATTGGGATTCGCTGTGGCCTGGGTATCTGACAATCACAAATAAACGGGAAGCTCACACCGGGAGAGATTCACTCAAACAGATAAGAAAAAAATTTCAACATTTTGCAAGCATTTTGCGGTAGTATAGAACTGCAAAGGTACGTGTGAAGGTAGGTGGTCAGTTTCTCCCAAAGATTCAAAAGAAGCCGTATGGTACCCGCGTTGTAAGGTCACGTATTGTGGAAGACAAAGAGGTTGTTCATACCACAGCAATAGCCACGTTTGACTGAGATATATGAATACTATTTTGGTGTCCCGTATCATGCCACAGAAAAAGAAAATTCAGACTCCAATGGAAGATAATTTAAATTGTCTATTTTTGAGCATAGATCAGTCATATGGACATGTGTATTTACTTTAATTAACATTAGACCATAAAACATTTTACTATGCATTGAATCACTAAATTAAGTGCAAGTATTTGTTGATTTGGCATAACAAGTTGCATTGTGACAAGAGCATTGAAGGGTAATTAAAACCTAAATATATTTTAAAGAATACACAAACGTAATGGTTCCCTTCTCCCACTCATTGCATTTATATTTTTATTTGCATTACATTTTAATTTATTCGCTTCTATTTGAATGTGTTAGTTAAATTCAATATCCATAAAGTTTACAAGTAAAGACAACCAGATGTTCTGGTTATATGCAAAGCAGACATGGGTGTGTCTGTTTGTTTGTTTATGTATGTTATAAACTACAACGACCAGACGTTGTAGTTAGATTGCATATAATGTTGTGCAGTAACATGGGGAGGCAATGTCAGAGAAAACAATCCACTGCTTCTTCTATCTACAGGGACTCTCTGAACTTTAGAACGTCACTTGGCACCAGTTTTAATATTGCCGATGACAAGTTTGTGTAACATTGCAAAGCTTTATTTTCCCTCAAAGTATTCATGTATTGGAGCTGTGTTCTGATCAGTTTATACCAGAAGGGACATTCAAAAATAAAAATCTACCACCGCAGCTTGCCACATCATAGACAACATGCAGTTAGACATACAGTGATGTACACAGTGAATATTAGACAGGTAGACACAGAAATGAGTTTTAACAAGGTCGTTAATACAGGTTGGTGGGAATTAAAGTGACTCAACTAGGACAGCCAGCATACTGTCTGTATATGGCAAAGACGTGTTGTTTCTCCACAGAAAGATGAATGGATAAAAGTACAACACTTGTATGAACAGACAGTGGCTGAGCTAGAGGGAGGAGCCACCACTTACAGAGCCCTCCCTCTTTTCAACTCAAACTGCCTCCGCATTTCAGATGGGAGACGCAAGGCCACAGAGTAGAATCTAGCACAAACACAAAAACAAACACACAAACAAATGTAACACTGCCCTGCCCCCCCCCCCCGAAACAATGCGACGTCTACTGCTGTCTGCTACCAGGTTGAAGCCGGGACAGAGAGCCAACGACAGCTAGCATGCAATGCTCAACACTGACCACCCCCCGACCAACCAAGCTTACGTCCCCGATGTGCCCCCCAGCACCTGGAACCCCCCCACACACCCTCCCCAGGCAGCCTTCCTCTTACCATTGTCCAATAAGTAAAAGACTGGACTGTAGTGGCTGGCCCTCAGACTGGCCACTGGCTCAGGCAGGATGCGGGGGTCATTGTGAATGGAGGTTGGGTAAGGAACTGGAATAGGAAATCCGACAAACAAGACATAAACTTTTCAAGGATAGACAAACAAAATGGATGAATTGGGAAAAAAAGACTAGGATAAACAGTGACGATAAAAGTCAATTTGTGAGGAAATTACCTATTGCAAAGCATTGAGAACATATGACTAAGGCTATTCTACAACTTACAATACTTACAATCAACAATAATGTAACAAAGACAACTCCTGTTATCACTGCAACTGCTACAACAACTACTATCACTACTGTTACTTTGCCACTGTAACCAACAGTTAGTAATAGATACAACATTGAATATCTGCATAAGTTGTCATAGTAGACTCACACAAACATCAAGTCAGTATTTTTAATCCGATTTCCCTGAAGTTGGGCAAATCATTATCTTCTTGTCATATCTAGTGTCGTCCACACTACAGGGCGGACACTTACAGCAGCAGCTAATAACTTTCTAAATGAGGCTCATTTTCTTTCAGCTATCTGAGGTATGCCTCTTGGTTTTATCTTTCATAATGTTGTTAAAGGACACGAGATGGGTCAAAGAACAGGTAGGTGGCATCGTCTCTATTTCACCCAGGCAAGAGCAGTTCCTCAACACATCCAAGAGACAGTCTCCTGAAAACAAACGGCAGGGCCAGAGCCACTGCTTGGCATTTCAGCTTGTTAGGTCACCCCAGGCTTGGGCTCCGTCAACGGAGCCTGAACCTGCCTTGACAAGCAGCCAGCCAAACAACACCACGGGACCGAGAGGAGTAAACAACTGGAACAGGAAGTTAGTAAACAACATCAAAGAGGAAGAAGGCCAATTACAGGGCCTAATGACAAAAAGAGGAACACTTGCCGGTGTGGAAAGGTGATGAGGGGGTGGGAGAGTGTGTGTGTGCGTGTGCGTGTGAGTGTGTGTGTGTGTGTGTGTGTGTGTCTGTGTGTGTGTGTGTGTCTGTGTGTGTGTGTGTGTGGGTGGGAGGGGGGGGCGGGGCTGTGAGGTTAAGGGAAGGAGATCGGAGGCCTGGTTATTGACAGCATGGATGAGTGGGCGGTGGGTCTTTAATAAGGAGAGTCTGGAGACTTGGACACTACAGCAGGCCTGTTCTGACGTCAATGGACAGGAGGCGAGAGCTAGGGACCGACATGCCATCTCTAATGGTCACGAGCAGGTCTAACAATTAGGTGAAAGGTCATAGAAAACTGTTGTTAGAAAGCCTTTTATTAGACTTAGCAAGATGGAGGCTGAGGGATAATACAGTCAATGCCAATGAGTGCTCTGAGAAGGCTTTGTGCAACAAGGCTGTCGCTGGTCTTCTGTTGCACAACCTGTGGTCATTCATAATGCAGACTGAGAGCAAACCGGTTAAAAGCATACAAACTCCAAAAAGGCACACAACAATATTGTGGGCTTATTAAATATTAACACCTAATGGCACACTTCTCATATTCTACAGTTTACGTTGCTCCTGATAAAAATGTATTCATACATTCCAAAAATGATTCCAACAGGAGGGGGGAAAGGGAGCCCTGCAGATCTGTCTATGAGATGAAAGCATTTTGCCTCAGTCTCTACAGTTTTCACAAAGCTTCGTGTCCTCCAGTCTCCATTCCTCCCTTGTTCCCTTCATCCTCTCTTTTCCTCCCACTCTGCATTTCCCATACGACGCACAAAGCGATTCAAATTATTCACGCTCCAGTGACAGGTTCCAGAGTTCAAGTGCATTTCCTGCCTCCTGCAAAAAGGATGTTGGTTAAAGAGGTGCCCGCTTGAGTGTATGCAAATGAAAAAACATTTTTATCCGGTTCTCATGGTGACGTTTAAGCATGAAGTGATCCATGCAGATAAACAAACAACACTGCTATTAGGCGCACAATAGAATGGCAGGTTGCAGACTAAATCCTCCAATCTATCCCTGATGTTATGTAAAATGGGCATTTGGAGGTGGGCCCATTGACTTTTAGAATTAGAAATAGAAACATATGTATAGCACAAAATTAAGTAGTAAATGTATATACTGTATATCCTACTATTTGCTCAGAGAATAAAATAAATAAATAAATAAACATAAAAAAATTCCCAAACATTGAATACATAAGCAGCTCCTTAGATTTAGTCAGAATTCAACAGGTAGTCAGTCAAACATTATAAGCACACTAAAGCTCAGCCCTACACAGCAGATAGAGCTTACGATACATAGAATCTGACAAAAGGTCTGGCATCAATAACACACACACACACACACACACACACACACAGACACAGACACACACACACACACACGACCTTTGAGAATTAAATATTTCTTTTCCCTCGGTGATCTTTCAGTATCAGTATCTTTCCATGATGAGCAGATTTGAGTTCTCACTCCATCTGCCTCCATCTGGGCCATTTGACAGTTTTGCCTAAAGACCTCGAGCAACCGATCCCACAAACAATTACACATACAAAAAGCACTAGCATCCTTTACGTCCAACTGCTGTATCTCTCACTTTCCCTTTTCTTACCTTTGACCTTTCAGATCTAAATAACAGAGAATGACAAAAGGGTAAGGAGAATACATTCTGGGTGGGTTATACTGTGTTCGTGTGACACTGTGCACACACCCACGTGCACTAAATCCAAGGATCTGATTCAAGATCAGCTTTTTTACTGCTGTCATCTATCTAAAGCGGAAGGCACCTAAAAGCTACTCTCCCTCTCCCTATTTAGTCATTGTTTCTCCATGCCTGAGATTATAGTTGCATTTTAATCATCTCAGATAACAGAACACAGCCAAACTGCCCAAATGCATCAACGAACACTGTACATCTAGCAGTTGTAAACAATCCTCATTGAAAATGCTTTACAAATACAAAATAGACTCCAAGTGAAGACGCTCCAATGACATGTGGCGTCCGTGAACCAAGGTTTGAGCTGAAAGATAACCACATCTTAAAGCAAACTCTTTAGCCTATCTCAGTCTGAATCAGAAGGGACGTTTCCGTACAGGTAAAGCGTGTAGGGGAGCACACCCTCTTCAGCGGAGACTCTCTGTGTGTATGCTGCGATGGCTTTGAGGACTAGCTCAGGTGTTCGGGGGGGTGTAAAACGTTACCTGCGGTGGGGGACTTGCTCCTCTCCATGTCCATGGATACCTGGTTGTCTGTGAGTTCCGTGAGGCCTGCCGCAGCCAAGGAAAAGCCCGGGTGGAACAGGAACAGTTTTCAGTCAAGGTCATAGAGCACACAACAAATGTGTGTGTAACATTGAGTCAGCCTGCAGACAGCCAACCAGAACCAAGAGAATCAAAGGGGATTCCAAACGATTTCTTTATTCTGTTGTTGTTCATTGTTAGCCATTATCTTTTACTCTCAGTGCATTGTTTACCTTGCACAATATTCAATAGAAATGGCAAACCACAACATGGACCAGGTCTTAAGTAACTCGAATCCAGAGCAGAAATCCGTCTGAAGACGTTAAAGGATCCATTTTGAACTCCACGTTCCGACAGGCTTGAAATGAGCACCAGACTGGATGATGCCTGCTCTGCATAGAAAACACTGTACTTGAGGTCTCTCGACGTATCGTCTAAATTGATATTCAATCCATCCACTCAATCCAATGTATATCAGTTGAATAGAGAAGGATGGTTGAGCATATTTTCTCAGTATGCATCAATGCAGTGCAAACATCATTTTAACAGACAATGTAGAAATACTTCACAAAGACAAGTCTGATCTCAACAAGATCAAATTGATCTTCACTTAGACACAACTGATATCTCAAATGAAAGAACGCCATGCCTTTCTGAGAAACGAAACCCGTTTGACTTTGACTAGACCACCCTAAACTATTGTGAACACCAATCTCCCTTTTCCATTATTTTTTACTGGGTTTCAAAGTTCTAGCTGAGCAAATAATTAATTACAAACAATTCCTTCACACCATGTCAGAGCTTAAGACGAATCCCCTACTTTCATTTGGAAGTCCTTTAAGCTTGGAAGAAATTGATGAAATAAATCGTTGTGCGGTTCTTGTTGCACACTCTCTTTACAAGTTAAGCAAGAGAATTAGACCATTTTGATGACACCTCAAAATCAATCGTTTATTTAAATCAAGCTATTTAAGCTTGCACAAGAGTTTGGAGTGCCAATTACTTGAATAGTCTCAATGAGGCAAGAGGACATGAGACATAACTGGAATATGTTCATTCTGGTTTCTGAAAGGTTCAGTCTGTCTACAGTACATTTAGAGCCAATCAGATAAGGTGTGGGTGGAGTGCTTTCTGTGTGACCCAGAACCAACTGGCATGCAGTCATGTCTTCACTATGTCCTCTTGCCACTCACCCCCGCCCACCGCTGGCTTTGTTCCCCTGCCCCGCTCCCTCAGCCCTGAGGCAGGCCTGACTTACTCTGGTAGGACGTACGGATCCTTTTCTTTGAATCTGAATAAAAGTTAGACAGGCCACGCATGCAAAAGTCTGCCAGCAGGCCCACATGCCCACACCAGCAGCCACAGAGTCACCAAAAAGGAGGTGTCGGTAGGGAGGAGGAGGAGGAGAAGGAGAGGGGAGAGAGAGAAGAACACAAAGGCCCAGAGTGAAAAGAAAGTGAGAGCAAGCAGCACACAGTTAGTGTAAAGGGGGAAACATACACAATTTAGTCATCAACCTCACTAATACCACAACAAAAAGCATTAACTTCTGCATTAGTATTGCATGAGACAACTAGTCTACTATTGCACAGAACAAATATGCAATGCAGCACAAAAACTCTTACCCACCCCCGCAAATCAGAGACTAACCCTATTTGACATCCAGAAGACTGTGGCACATTGTTTCTGTGCAAATAACATTTTGTTTACACTATTTGTGTCAAGGCAAAATATGGTGTTGCTCAACAATGTACCAATACATGTCAATAATTAAGAAAAAAATACTACTATTTAAAACAATAGTTGAATGTGTGTTTATATGAGATGAATGCACTATAGGTGTGACTGACATTAATATATGTGGGGACAACAACAGTTAAAGGATGTTGTACAGGAGATTGAGGAGAGTTGAGGTGCAGTAGTCATTGCCACTCGGGGAGAAATAGGCATGAGTTAGGAAGGAGAGGCATAGTGTAGTTTGGCTAACTTGTCAGATAGACTTGACTGAGCCGACCTAGAGAGACTATCCAAAAGAACAGACTGGTCCGAGATGTGCCACAGCTCCTTATGAAAGCACTTATGCAACAGACCGGCAGAGAGAGAAACAAAGTCCCAAATCTTACTCCTCCCACCTCGGCCGTTCCTAAACAAAGACCATTATACCTGTGTGGCTTATTCAGGTGGTGTGTGGGTGTTAGGGAAAATAAAAAAGAAAGTTAAGCTTTTTTCTCTTGCAACTAACCTTATTTGATTGCTAACTTTTACCTTGCTCTTATAATTTACTTCTATGTCTTATACTGGGGAGTAGTAGGGACAAGAAGCATAGTGTGGTCATTTTGAACCAGCATCAGTTCAGAATAGTTAGAGAGGAAGGTCAGAATATGAGGAAGACCTCTGTGGCTTTTGACCAAAGGTTTGGGCCCAAGCAGGACTAAAACAAGAGAACAGAGAAATCAAACAACAACATGCACATAATGCCACCGTGAAATGCAACTTTGACATGCACCCAAAGCCCAATCCAAAAAGGGTACAATTGTATTGTGTATGTGCACACAAAGAGCAAGACAGGACAGCGTTAGAACAGGACAGCAGCTGCAAAGACAGAAGACAGGGAGACAGAGAGTCGAGAAGAGAGCAGAGAGCGCTGTAGAGAGTGACAGAGAGACTTTGAGATACACAGGGAGCTGCAGCCTTGACAGAGGCCACAGGGGTAAGAAAGAAATAGAAACTGTAGAAAGAGAGAGAGAGAGAGAGAGAGAGAGAGAGAGAGAGCTACAGAGAGAGAGAAAAGAACTCCACTAGATCTACAGAGTGTATGAGTGTATTAGGATGACCACTGTACCTGGTGGTTCCCATCTGTGTGTGTGAGAGCAGGATGTGCTGTACTGTACGTGCTTGCATGCACATGTGCTGTGCAAAGGGACCCTCTCTGCCACCCTTGCGTGTTGACCCTACCTGAAGTGGACTGTCGGTTCTTGCGCGGGGAGCGGGTGAGCCGCTGGTAGGGGTCTGCCGCGCCGTACAAGTCCAGGGTGGACATGCATAACAGGATGCTCTTCTGGATGTAGTCCACCACCGCAAGGCCATTACAGTTTCCAAACGCTAGACTGTACCACGCACGTACGCATGCACACACACACACACAGAAACACGCACACACAAATACTTTAGTGCTCTAAGGTCATACTTTGTTGCCTGAAAGGGAAAGTCAAACAAAAAACACCTAAAATAAGGTGCAGTACGGTATGTGCCTACTAAACTGTAAACGACTTGCCAGGAGCGATAGGTATCAAAGAGGTATTCCACTGTGTGTGCAATTGGGGCTGCCAGTTACATATTTGTGTTTGTAAAACAACCAGTAAAAGTAATAGCTCAAACCCCATTCAACATATGATTAGCTTGTCAGGAGCACAGTCTGATACAAGGCCACTGACTCTTTTGGAGCAGTAAGCCAGAGAACTCTTTAAAAACCCTGCATAATGACTGGCTGTTCAAAAAGAGCCCTTCAAAACAGAAGTCAGTGAAAGGCCTTCAGGCAACCCATTGATTAGCCTAACTTTGCTTTGCTTTGCTTTACCATCCACGTTTTCACCGTGTCAAACTCCATCTCCGTTTTTTCCTGTGGGCACTGTGAGCAAGCGCACACGCTACTTTTTTAAGTTGTACTGATTATACAGTATGGACACCAAGGCTGAATCATGGATGAGTGTTATGAAATATGCATTAATCTGAGAGAGGAATAACATTCATTTCCGAGCATGTTTCTTTAGACCAATGATTTCATTAAATCTAATTTAAATGAACGAACAAATCGTCCTTTTTTCCACAAAAAAAAAATTAAAGTTTAAAAATATGAAACGATTGGCCTGCGAAGCACGCAGGGGGAGGAGAGAATAATGGGTTGAGAAGTCCCCCCCCCTCTCGCTTTGCAGGGTGCCCGAGGGGGGCAGGCAGAGGAGGGCGGCCGGGTCACTCACAGGCCGTAGGCCGAGTTGACATCCAGGCTGGTGATCTGCTGAGGGGGCTCGCCGTCCACCCAGAGCAGCTGCACCACCAGCTCAGCCTGGTACCCCGGCGGCATCCGCACTGGACGGCTCTTCACCCTGCCAGAGGACGGAGAGAGAGACAGAGAGAGAGAGCGAGAGAGAGAGAGAGAGAGAGAGAGAGGAGAGAGAGAGAGAGCAAGGGAGGGAGAGCGAGAGAGAGGGAAAGGGAGAGTAAGGTGTTAAGCGGGTCAAGCGGGAGGTTGAGGTGACTTTTTGTGGGTGCACGTGTTTGGAACGCTCTCCTTTTTAACGCAGCCACGAGTGTGAGGTCAGTAGATTATGTTGATGCAGTCAGACTCACTCCCATCTCCTTTACAAAGGCACCCCCATGTATCACCAGGCAGACGGGTATCACCTTGGGCCGTGGCGGACACTTACTTGAGGCATTGGCTGCTGTCTTTGGCTCCGTCTGGGGTGCCAGGGCTGGCGGGGGGGTGCTGGGGGGAGTGGCAGCTGGGGTCCGAGAAGCAGGGGTGGTTCTCCGTCTCCGACGGAGAGATAGGGTCCTCGCCGTCGCACTGCAGACGCATGTCTAACGACTGACACACACACACACACACACGAGCAACAGAACGGAGCAAACACACGATGAGCACAGGACTGGCTGGAGGTCAACGTGCGGCGCTGGCCGCATCCTCACGGTGGAGAGGCCACTCACCACTATCTGTGTGTTGGCGTCGTGCTTGCTGAAGCGGTAGAGGATGACGTGGGCCGAGATGCCCACCACGCAGAGCACCCGGCTGTGGGGGCACCAGGAGACCATCTGCACCGCAAAGGGGTCCTCCTCCGCCAGGTCGGCGGTCCGCCCCTCGCCCGGCTTGGGCTTCTCAAACACCTTGGACGTCTTCAGTTTGTACAGCATCTGCAGTGTGACTGGTGGGAGGGGTGGCAGAGCAGCAGACACCAGGAAGACGTTTTTAATTCAAAGCAACGCTCATGTACTGTGGTTTGTATGTGCTGACTAAGTAGCGCTGCGTATTCCAGCAAGGCAATCCATGTGAGCTTATTGAAACTCGGTGTGCGAGGAGAGCGTACTTGCGGAGGCGTCCCAAAACTTGATTGATCCGTCCGCATGCCTGCACAAAGAACCACAGGGAGAGAAAGGGTCGGGGTCATTTCCGACGCCGCGGCGGAATTTGTCGCAAACACTCTCTCACTTTGTTGAATAGCACAAACTCCAGGGGTGGAGGCAAAACCTTTAATGCTGCCTGATGTGACTGAAAGGAGGAGAGAGTGCAAACCTTTGTGCCATTGTTACCCTCGGGCCTCCAGCAGCGCCCCGCATACACAGGTCTGCTCTGGCCTTTTCACTTCCAGTCGCCGGGGTTATTGGCTAGCGGGCCCCTTTGCCTTAAACAACTCTGCTCTGTGGGGCTTTCATTGAGGCCACGTTTCCTAGATGTCAGGACCGCGGGGGTGTGTGGTCTACTCGTCTGCACCAAGGCAGCGGAACACAATCCATAGTCCAAAGGCTGGCCACCGCTAGTTGGGTGTCGAGCTAAACTAAAGCTTTTAAGCGGCAGAAAAAGTGATGACATATCTTTTCAGCATTGATCCTGTTGAACACAGACTGCGCTTTCCAGGACTTGATGTGCCTCAGTAAAAGCGTCACCCACCCCAATGAAAACCCAGGTTCTTTGGACATGCAAAAGAGTTTATATCTTTTTATTTACAATACATAACTGTATATTTTTGCTATACTCAGATTTTGAGCCAGACCTGCCCCAGAATGGCAGGACTGTAAACTCTCACCCTGTGACGATGATCTCTGGGTAGGTCTGGGATCCCAGCGTCCACGTTCCTCCGCTCACTGGCCACTCCTGTTAGGAGTGACACACACACACACACACACACACACACACGCCCGGCATCAGATGGAAGACTCATATGGTTATGGTTCATATGGACTCATATGATGGGGTCCATATGGAGTTCCAGCACAGCGAGATCAGTCTACACCTGCTCAACATTCATGAAGGGAAATCCCATGCACCTGTATGAGAACCTGTTCAACACCTCAACTGAGTGGACCACGCACAGTATTGGTGCCCTACCTTCTGGCTGTAGCCAGTCTTTTTGTTTTTGGCCCCTATGGAGTAGAGGATGGGTATGATGTCGGGGGCGCAGTCAGCAAAGTAGGCCGTGCAGGTGACGGGGGACTCGTGGATGTCCATAGGGTACGGGTTTTCAAAGATGGGGAAGCTGTAAGAAACACAGATCACAAAATGAAAAAAAAGAGATGAATATATTTTCACAACATTTTGTGAGAATACTTATAGGAGCACATTATGTAGATGCTATTATTTAGAAAAGAATTAAATTGTGGGAATAGGAATGGTTAACAATTACTATGTACTCTGTTAACACACATTCAGTGTGGGACCTGTTGATCAGGGAAGACTGCATTAGGCGTCAAGGTCCTTGGCATACCCTTATCAGGAGGTGTTTCAAGTGTCACCTCCAGCTAATAACACTGATGCAGCTGTATTCGCATATGCCTTGACCTCAGGTGTGACTGTCAAAATGCCATCCTCTTTACCCTGTCCCTTAGTGATGACCCGTACATGTCATGCGTCACATGTCTTTAGAACACACAGGACCCTGTTGCGCTCGTCTGCGGTCCCAGATCCAGTGTGTGTATCTTTGGCATTCCTGGGACGGTGTTTTGAGAAGGCCTGTGGCATTGCTTGGCTGTAAAAGTGTCGTCTGCCCGTCAGGTGGCACCTCACATTGGCCCTGACACCTTGCTGGCTGTGAGCAGACGCAGTCACATCACGTTATGTCACGGTTGACAACCTGCTCCCCTCCTCGGACACCACACACAGTCAATACCAACAGAAATTAGAGAGAGAGAGAGAGAGAGAGAGAGAGAGAGAGAGAGAGAGAGAGAGAGAGAGAGAGAGAGCCTGTGTGTGTATGTATGCACGCCTGTGATAAAACATAGTTTGTGTGTGTACGTGTATGTGTGATGGAGTAAGAGAACACATACTTGCTCTGTGTCAAATCCACAACGATGAAGTCCTTCTCTAAAAGCACCACCACAGCATAAGGCTCCTGGATTTCTGTTGAAATAAAAAAAAAACATTTCACACTACAAACTGCAAACTTAAATATCAAAATGCCAATGTATTGAATAGACATGGACAATCATATGCTGACTAACAGCACAAGAATTGTGATTATTTTTAAGTTAGAAAAAAAGTTCTTCACAGAGGAAAAAACAACCTACGCAGATGCATTTGATTTACATGAAATTCATTCATTTCCAGAAATGATCAACTCCCTGTGGTTTAGTCATTGGAGCGAGACCAGGAGTCCTTGAATAACAGACAAACATGAGTCACACGGCTCCATTTGCAGTAAGTTTGACCTTACAGGCTACGGTCTATTTATTAGACCCTGATTCATCTATGCGTGTGTGTGTGTGTGTGTGTGTGCGTGTGTGTGTGTGTGTACGTGTGTTCCCCCCTGCTCTCCACAGGTGTTAGACAGACAGAGCCATTTAAGGTTGAGCCAAGGTGCTCATTAGCATCACAGCTGGGTCTGTTATTAAACACATTATCATACAGCAAAAGGGGAAGAAAGACACAGGGGAGAGCAGTGGAGAGAGGGAGCGAGACAGAGCGATAACAATGCAAGAGCGAGGTCAAGAGAAGTGCTGTGTGTGCCTATTAAATCCTGGAAGCCGTAACAAAACGGCATGGTGGTGTACTTGGCTTCCATCGCCATTATTCAAAAGCATCCAATTTAGTCACGGGGCCTCCAAGTCTGTTTTTCAATCAATAAAGTATGTTGAGATTGTATTACACAATCTATGTGGAAAATTTTAATTTGGCTCGCTCTAATCAAGTTTGTTTGAAATGGGTGCACATTCATTAGTATATCTTGAGAGAAGATGGAGAAATCAGCTTTTACCGGTATGGCTACTGCATGGCAGTATTAGAAATTGGCCTACGGAGCTGTTGGCTCTCGCCAGAGTTTCAGCTATTGGAGTCGACCAAGTACGGAAACAGGCCAGTTAGCTGACGGGGACTTGTGTGTTGGCAGGGAGAGCCGGTACATCTTCCTCTATATACCAAATGTGTGAATGCTCTCTTGTTCCTAGGCTTACTCACCATTGTTGTAGGGCGTTTCACAGAGGACCATGAACTCCACGATAGGATGGTCCATCTCCAGCACAGTGATGGCTTTCCCATGCATGATGGTCAGGGTGGGCCGGCGGCCCGCCTTGTCATACGACAGGCCCCCAGAGAAGATGATGAAAGGCTCACTGCTGGGGGACGACAAGAAGGGCTTTAGTAAAAAATGGATAAGAGAGAAGACCAAGAAAAATATGAAGCGATAATAAAGCATGCCTGTGAGCATAGTCATATGTTCATATCATTATTTTGCTGCCCAAAAAAAACGTGTCAGGTCGACGTCAGGGGCCAGCTTTCAGCCTCTTGGGCTGCACTGCTGTCCTTCTTTCCTCCCCAGGGGAGCTGGCTGTACATATCCCTGTCTGACACAGTGAGTCAGCCAGCCAGCAGCCCGAGGCGCACCTCGGAGTGAGTGTGGATGTGTGCTTCCTGCTCTGTCACGGGACTGTCTAAGACAGCGTCCCCAGACCAGGGAATCCACACGGAGACAGCGAATCGAACCGCCCACCGGTCTCTCGTCGCCGGTCGTGACTAGCGAGACGACGTCCGCACGTTATGAAGAGTAGGTAGAGCTCGAGATGTACTTTCCACAGGAGTGTTTATCTCTGTGCACAAGTGTATTCCTTCCTCTGCCACAGTGTAGGCGGACATTTTATGTTCAACTCCACAAACCGATAAAAAAACAAAGCACCAGTGTAATCCCCCCCCCAAAAAAAACTTGAAGGGGCCGACATGAAAAACAGAACAGACAAATAACGTGTTTTAAACAGATGACAAAGACTGCATATTAAAGAGGGACTACTTCATGAAAGTATCTCCCCATTCCCATGAGCAGAGATGTGGGAAATGTTTAAGCTTTCATCATATCAATTAATTAGTTAGTAGTATATTGATGTGATAGGAGCATGAAACAGTTAAAGTTTGTTTATTAACTTCTGCAAAATGTTGTAGGCAAATAGGCTTGCACTTTAGCAAAGGCTGTAAGTGGGAACTACCAATTTTACTAATTTAGCAGCACACCTCAGGGATCTATTCCAGCTAAATGTGTTTGGTCTGGGTTTATTTTGATGTTTGGTTTTATGTTGTGTGAATGTTGCCTACACTCCCGTCCTTGGCCAGGGCTCACTACTAAAATCCATATGAATGTGACTTACTCTGGATTAATAAAGCATAAACACCACACATACATACATACTG
>JAVQIZ010046080.1:0-12498 GCA_036023535.2 Galaxias brevipinnis | reverse complement strand
TCTGATACCAGTACATTTATTAATGCCCCGGTTGTTTTCCCCCTCTCTTACTTTGGTGTTCTATCTCTCTCTCTCTCTCTCTCTCTCTCTCTCTCTCTCTCTCTCTCTCTCTCTATCTCCCTGTGCTCTTAGTTTGTCTTTCTCTACTTTTTTTTCTCTCACTTCAACACTGTCCTTTTTAGCCACCCCACTGGTTTTCCATTGTCAGCAGGTCGTTCTGCGGTGGCGGGATCAGTCGGACCAAATAGGCTAATTAGGTGACTATAACAGCGCACTGCCAAATACAAAGGAAATGTCAGAGCCACAGCTATAATTTGACTTCCAAGAAGGAGGCAAAAGGGCACTGGGGGATTTACTCAAGCGATGGTATGGCACCCCGAACCTGTCTCACTCACCTTTTTATATAAATGTCACTCAGGAACCATTAGAGTGGCTCCGCTGGCTCCCGACAAGAGGGAGAGGGGGGAGGAGGGGGTACTCTTTATTTGACGGACAAAAAGGTGCTTCTTCTTTTTTCTTCTTCTTCTCCTTCTTCACTTAGCGTCGAGAGTCACGGACTACGCCTTGCTAATGGAGAGTCTTCTTTTGGGATGCTTAACCCTCAGACAGCAGACCTTCTGCCGTTCCAACGTGAGAGGGATTGTATAAATGATTGTGTGGTCGTTTAAGCCATGCAGTCAGGGTGTCTGAACAGCAGAATGCAATGCAATGTACCCGTATTTCGAAACACAAATTTATACTATAAACCACAAATTCATCACCCCCCACAAGAGCAGGTAACAAACCGTTTTGGTTGCTTACTGGAGGAAGAGTGCTCTGCCTCGCTGGCCCTCAACAACAGGACCAATAGGAGACTCTGTCTTCAGTGCACAGGTCAGTGAGTCAACAAAAACAGAAACGTAGCCAAGTTAAATGGGTACCAATAACAACGCCACAAACCTACTCCACAAGTGTTTTTCCAATAAAGGAAAGATAGGCCAGGGCCCAATCATCCTCTCTGTCGTTGCATTATTGAAACAGTCGGTAACCAACGAGAGAGATATCATAGTTTATTTTGCGTGCGGGCATCGGAAACACAAATTACTAATGTCCTCTTTAATTCATAATCGACCAAATGTGAGTTTGTGAGTGTGCATGCATTAAGTGTACTTTTTATATGACAATGTACGAGCCAAATTCACCAATTCAAGCCAATTCGGCCTCAAAATCAAAATGGCATAGAACACCACAAGTTGGTTAGAGAGAAGCCCACCACTGGGGAGTTGGCTGAGTCCTTTCAGACTGACTCGAGAAGCCCTGTGAGCTCCCACAAGCCACATTGCCATTCTGCCCTCATCCTCCGTCTAACAAAGAGTCCAGCTGTGAGGGATCGATCTCCACCAGGATGTGCAGGTCAGGGAGTAGCATCATCAACTCCCACTCCTGTGCTTAGCAGACGGATAAACACCCCTTTTTAACATCCAGCCTCAAAGAGTGTTTCGTGATGAGCCCGGGTGGTTGAAGCTGTCATTTCCCTCGCTCTGCATGTGTCATTTTTCGGAAAAAAAATAAAATGTCTCCCTATTGATTGTGACTGAGCATAACTTTGGACTGGACACGGTGGCTCCATGATTGCTTCCTAGCAGATTCATCCGGCCTCAAAGGCGCGTCGGCACAGTGACTGATATGCATTCAAGTGCACGGCGCTGTAAAACACGCCCTCTGAGGTTTGTGCCGTGCGTGTGTTTGGGTGTCCAATGGTGGAGGGTGCTGGTCACAAGCCATCACTGTCTGCTTGTCCCTTTTGAGGGGGACAAAGAGAGGAGCAAGAAGGCAGGGGACACGGTTTGAAACAGACCAGTAGATGAAAAACCACCCATGTCTTCCGATGCCCTCTTTTTCCATTGTAACTCTTTTTGACTCTCACCGGCCAAAATGCTGTGACGAAATAGAATGCACTGGCTTTTAGTAAGTGTGTGTATGTGTGTGTGTGTGTGGGGGTGTGGGTGCACTGTGTGTGTGTGTGTGGGTGTGTGTGTGTGTGTGTGTGTGTGTGTGTGTGTGTCATTGTTTGTGCAAGTATGGGTGTGTGTGTAAGACCCAGTGCGTTCACAGGAGAGATACAGAGACAGAGAGAGAGAGAGAGAGAGAGAGAGTGAGTGAGTGAGTGTCTCTCTCATTAATACCATGAATAATGCATGGCCGTGTTGGAGTTAATAACTCTGGAGTATCTGGGGATCAGGTCAGCTAGTTGTTTGTTCTGTGATAAGCTGACGAAGCCTGTTATCTCACTGGCCAGGGCTAAATTAGCCTGTTTTCCTCCACTGATTCAAATCTCTTACACGAGCATCTCTTCCAGTACATATCAAGCAGCAGGGCAGAATGGACGCTGCATGGGTATCGCCGGGTTATTACGTAAATACTGCAACTTGCCCCCTGTGTGTGTGCGTGTGTGTGTGTGTGTGCGCCTGTGTGTGTGTGTGTCTGTGTGTGTGTGTGTGTGTGTGTGTGTGTGTGTGCGTGTGTGTGTGTGTGCGTGTGTGCAGTGAGGATTGGAATGCCGGAATATACAAGAGGAGAAAATAGACAGGTGGGCAGGGGGTGTTTCACCCTTGCATTTACGAGAAATAAGACCACCCCACACTCCCTCCCTCCCTTTCTTTCTCACTCTCTCTCTCTCTCTCTCTCTCTCTCTCCAAAATAAAAATGTTCACTGAGCCTATCTCAAATCGTTGAACATGTACATGTGTTTACAGGCCACCTCCTTAGAAGCAGTGTGGTGGTCTGCACCCTCATTAGCAAAGGATTAGTCCGGTCCCCTCCTACAGGATGTAGCTTAACCCACAGGCATGACTCTGCCGCGGTGAGAACACTAAAGTCAGCCATGCTTCAAATGGACAGAATTATAGTGGCATCATTGCTAGGTGAAAGTAGGTAGACAAACTCAGCGTGTGCTGACTGAGGTAGTGACCCATTTTGAAGTTTACAGTAACTTTGCCAAAACAGTTTTTGACTAGCCATAGTCAAAATATTAACTGTCAATAGAGGGGTCGGATATTAAAACGTGGTTTGGGTAACAAACTGTTTATTTCACAGTGAACCCCCACAATGCATACTACTACACCTTTCAAAAGAACATATTTTCTGAAAGACTTTCTTTACCAAAGATTATGTGGATCAATATACTACCTTTTAATTATCATGTTTCAAGTCAAAGATATCTTTGTAAGGAGTTATTTGCAGTCTGCAATGGCATGGCATGGACACACACACTGCATTAGGAGTTAACTAAATGGAGAACTTAAAAATGTATTGTATGTCCGAAATATGCATGGGTACTAACAAGTAGAAGCTAAAAGCAAAAGCTAACAGTTACATTGACAGAAACCGTATAGTTGCTTTTTTTTTTGTATATTATTATCTAAACTCAATAAATTGGCCACAGAAGGTTAAAGATTGTTACAATGTATTCAACGTTCGGATCATGATAGGCCTTCTACGGGAGCAAAACCTTAAACTAAGGGGGAAAGCCTTTCAAAAATAATTTCGTTTTTGTCCTGCAAGTGGCGCTACGAGCACAACGAACGAAGCCACTCATGCTGATCTCACTAAATGTCTATCAAACTATTCTACCTCTCAAATCATCATGTGTTATCATTCCCTATATGTTTTAAGTGTAGCCTACCCAATTTTATTGTTTGTGTATAGTTCAAACTCCTTAATCATGTGTTAGACTTATGCAATCAGAACACTAATGCTGGTGCTATTGTTTATTACAGACACTAATTTCGATTTGTCATATCCTACAGGCATGTATCCTAATATCAGAAGTTACCTAGAATTATATTTAAATTGTAAATTACCACAATGTGACACATGCGTTAAGGGTGTACATTTACACACCAAGCCATACCAAAAATAGATTTAGCATTATTACATAAATGTTTGACTGTATCATTATGATTGTATTCATAAGCCGTGGCTTAATTTAAAAACATCAAAATTAAATATGGTCAAAGCACACATACGCCGGGCTCTAGTTGCTCCGCCTTCTTGATGTATAGCTTGTCTGTGTAACTGTATGGTGAGTATCTTTCAGAGCACACACAGGCAGGAAAGAGAGAGAGAGAGAGAGAGAGAGAGAGAGAGAGAGAGAGAGAAAGAGAGAGAAAGAGAGAGAGAGAGAGCGAGCGAGCGCAGCCGTTTGGAAATCACTTCACTCTCTCACACACATACGCGCGCACAAACACAGACAGTGCAGCAGCACAAGGTGAGCTCTGGAGCGAAAGAACCCGAGGCAGACCATAGTTGTGTCAACGGACGGAGGGTGGCTGTCAGAGAATAAAATGATCACTGGCATCTAATGGACATAGCATGTTCAATTCATCCGTATTTATATCTCCTGCTTTTCCACTTTGGACGGAACATATTACCGTAGGCAACTCAGGATGATGTTATTCTAAACATTTTGGTGGTTAGAAGACAGAACATATCCAAGCGAATACCACGGAATGCTGTGAGACTGGTCCAGACGGGAGTCGTCCTACCGGGTTCTTGTCTGCGCGCGGAGAGGGGACAACACCAATTTTACGTGCCTCTCTTGGGGGTCACCAAGAAGTTACACACTGCCTGTAATTAAAACACAAGATTGTATAAGGGATTGAAATTATCTGGAGAGCCGTGGGAATTAAAGGAATAATTATCTCTGGCTGTCCAAGTGGATTGTTTTATTTAATCGTCCAGGGAGTGCGTTGCCCATGTGTTGTGGATTCCTAATTGTGGGGAGATTTTGACACCTGGAGCGGCTTCGTTGGGGAGTGGAGAGGATCGAAGCTTCTTCCCTGGCCAGAGCGTTGAGAGCTGGGCGACTGAGGAGTTATCATCCATTTAAGGTATAAACTTTACAGCCAGGACTCGCAGCGCAACGGTCTATTGACCCAATGCCTATAGCCACAATTTTCAGAAATGATTCAGTTTCACAAGTTAATTTCATCCAAACTCCTTTTTATTTCCGTTAGCCATTTTTTTGTATAGGAAAGGTGCCCATGCATCTTTTCGCGCAGCTTTCGGTCGCTATATTCTACATGCATACGTTTCATAGCAAAATATAGCAGTACGATATAGACTAACGATTTTTTTAAAGACCATACAATAGTATACCAGACTACGTGTAATTATACTAGTGATATGTCTATGTGGCTTTTAGGTTCAGCTAGTCTTACCTATAGCCACTAGAATACTTTGTATTTGACATAGCGTGAGGACTTTGAGTGCCGGTTTATATTCACCGCATAATCATTGCACTGATAGATACTGATGTTGGATGTTTCCCCGCACAAAAGAGGTATTGATCTCAACACGAGATACAGATTGCTTATGACAATATCGTCGAGATTACCTTCATATAATCACCTATAAATTGCTCAGATGTCTTTATGTCACCAGGCCTTTAGGCTGTTGAAAATAAACCTGTGCATTTATAAAGCAAGCTGCAAAGCCTATCTATCATGGTTAGTGTAAAGAAAACATACTTTTTGGCTATGCATTAGACGTTGGCAATTGAACAGTTAATAGCTTTGACGATCGATTTCCTAACAAACCTTTTTCTCTCTCAGTCTCTACACACCTGTAGCTATGAAGTGGACATTCATAGCGAAATCATTTGACTATGCTAATCGATAAACTATTTAAGAGTGGACTTTCGATAACCTTGCCCTCTTGCTTAAATTGAAGAGACCAAAAAAGTGCAAACATAGATTGATAATGCGGTAAAGATTGTGTCCAGTTTCATTCCTGACGCAGCTGCCTTACAATATAGCTGAAAAGGCTGGGCCACTCACAACCGATAGTCATTAGCTACGGGGAATCCGGTCTTTCTGGTACCACCCGTTCGTTTGCTGCAACAATATATGCGTCCAACCTGCCATTCAAGACTGTGACAGAAACCATTGCTATGCACACCGCAGTCTATTTTCTCTCTCTCCATTGTTACAATAATCTGTGCTATTTTATGTAGGCCACTAACAGTTCAAATGGTACAGAGGCATGAACCTAACCTAAAATATAGCCTATGGCAATTCACTGGCTACCAAATTTACTTCAAATCCTGACACCCCGCTGGTTGGTCAGTGAATGATTTAGGCAGGACCATCAAAATCAGTACGCCGGCTTCATTTCACACAATTTGTGGAAAATAGTATGCATGGTTACAGGATTTCCCACCAATGAGAGCAGAAATTGATCATCACAATGATACACATATGAAACATGTGTTACAGGCTGGGGCATATACAGCAACAAAGTATCACGTATTTTGCCCAAGTGAAAAGAACGCTACACTCTAGTTTTTGAGGTGCATTGTCATATTGTTTTAATTAACCTCTTTGATCAATCACTGTTGACTTTCGAGTAGCACGCGCCCATAAACTATAGAGCACGCGGATATTTCACTGTCACCTCTGTTCCTGGCGTCCGTTTACGCTACACAACAGAGAAATGTGGCTTCTTGAACCACTGTGAGTATTTTAAGAGTTGTCGCTCACAATGCAACTGTAGGCCTGACAAAGGACTGTCTATGTGAAATTTACTTTTCTGTCGGTGTACGTAGGCCTTAGAACGATATTGTAGACATGTCATCTCACGCCCCAACGTAAACTTTCCAAACAGCCTAAACGTATGAAAGACAAAGTAGAATAAGTTTGTTAAAGAATCCATAAAAACATCGTAGTGGTAATGGAGTTAAAACATATGGCATGTGACCACTGTGTGGCATTTGGGAAATCATTTAATAGATTTATTTCTAATCATATTTGTCTAATTTGCGCGAAGTTAAACCTAGGTCATGGTCTGCACTGCATTGAGAATGAAAGGGCACGCTACAAATAGGCAGATGTGAAGAAAACGACTGGCGATTTTGTTGTCGACAGACTGTACACATGTGTTATGCTGTCATATAGTAGAATTGTCTTAATGCTTCTGTTAAATCTGATTTATATATGTTACAAAAAAAAGGTTCCCAAAAACAAATGTAACCCAAATAAGAACCCAAATGAGAAAACAAGACATTTGACCACATGGCTTTGGTTGTGACAACAATTCAAAGTATGTCATCTGTAATAAATATGTTTTTGAAGTAGTTTTATCAACGTCACAACATGACGTCGGATATTGTCTGATCTGTTTATGATCTTTTGACTTGCACATACTGAGTTTGCTCCATCTGTCATTCAAAGGGATAATCCCTATCTGTTCATATCTGAGGTATTACTTAACGCAAGGCGTCACACACTGCCCCACTATATGGTGTGGTTTTAGGGCCATATGAAAAAGAGGTACTCTACTTCTCATGTTGACCCACCTAATCCTTCGACAATATAATCCTTTTCAGTGACTGCGGCCACTGTCACAAGCAAGCTAAGGTCAAATGGCATGCATATTATAGAAATGTATGTACATTATTCATATATGAACATGACATAAATTCCTGTTGTATTTGTTTTTTATCATGGTCATTTTCTTTACCATTTCCTGTTATTTTCTGCCCTCCCTCACCTCCTCACACCACCCCCCTCAAGTGCTGCTTAATGGCATAGTGAAGTACTTTTGTCTCCCCTGTTCCTAGCTTTTTAGGCTGCCTTTCTTTAGCAGCCAGTGCTCCCCGGCGTGCCCCAGCTCCTTTGACCATGTCCAGGCAGTGTCATGGTCTGGCGAGGCTGGCAGTGGCAACAGTTCGCCACATCTGAATGGCACTAATCTGGTCAAACAATGGATCTGAATGAAATCATTAAAGTAATCCCCTCTGTGCTCCGGGGGTTAGGGGGCCGACCACCCATCCTGCAGTGTGGCGCAATGCACAGGAGCCCGTGTCCCCACACACACACACACACACACACACACACACACACACAGCTCGGGAAGGGATGGGGCATGGGCTGGGGGGTGGTGGTGAGAATGGGCCAATTGTCCCAGACAAAAGGGTCTAGCTGGATGGGGCTGTCCAGGGGTTGTGCTCTGTCTGGCTTTAGTGCTATAGCCCAGCTCACCTACTCCTAATCCTCTTTCTCTCGTCCTTCCCCATGCTCCCTCCCTCCCTAGTCAGCAGTCAAGGCCAGCCTTTCTGTGGGGATAGAGAGGGCTGCATGTGTGCTTTTAGCTGCTCATTGTGCAGCCCGAGCTGGTACAACGTAGAGCCCTAATATTCTCTATCCTTCAGCGTGTGTATATATATAGGCTACAGTACAAAACTGCAATATTTTTAGCTGCCTAAAGTGCTTACACAAGAGATCATTTTGTTCAGGGACAGATGCAAAAAAAGGCAACGCATTCAAAAAAGAAAGTGGAGCAATTCGTCTTTGCTTATTACTGAAGGTTGTGTAATCTTTGCATGGCGGAACAGTCACTAATGTGCGTAGCGTAACATAGCGCTTTTTTCCCCCCTCTGCCGAGGCTTTGAGCGGTGTCACTGTATAGGCGTTTTGTCCACACAGACTGATGTGTGCATACCTGTGTGGGTGGGGGTCGGCAGGCAGCCCCGTGTAGCTGTACCGTCGTCCTGGAAGAGTGGCTGGGAGAGAGAGAGTGGCTCCCTCACAGTGGCACGGCCAGTTCTTAAGTCAACAAGCCTGCGCGTTGTTTGTTTGCCTTTGGGATCCTGTGAACTGCGGGCCAGTGGCTCCCGGGCCCCGAGCGGTTAGAGCCGGCCATGGGATGTGTGCATGTCCTGGGCCACGTTGACCTGTGGAGGGGGCGGGGGGTTACACATTAACCAGCGACAGATGCTAACCCCCCCAAGCCGGTTCCCACCGAGTTGATCATTTGGCGAGCTGGCTGGAGCTCTAGTGCTTCTTAACCTCTATAAATGTCAGGCTGTAATTCGATTCCTGAGTTATTCCGCGCCTCGGCCCTTTCCAACGGCCATTGAGTGAAGTGGGCAAGAGTTAATCCACGACCGTTGCCACGGTACCGCTCCATTGCCATGGCGAGGGCATGACGGGTCAACCACGACCGGCGCGGTGGCCTGCTGTTTTTCTCACGCCAAAGGTATCGGGAGTGTCTCAAACGACCCCTGTTCGGCTTCATTGTACTTCCTGCCGAGTTTCCAAAATAATTTTGAACCAGCACACCTGATCTAACTAATCAAGACCTGATTAGTGGAGGAGTCCAATCAAACGCTTAGGGGAAAAAATAAAATGGTTCCCTCCGGCAGCTTCCTGTGTCACTGGCATTTGCTGGTCGAGCAGCACAGCACTGTGGCTTGATTGTAATTGCCTGTGTCTAGCTGCGCTTTGATGACACTACAGCATGGCTCTCCTCCAGCCAACGGAGGGGCCTGCCTTGACGCTTCAAAGGGGAACGTTACCGACGCGTTTGACCCGGACGAGGGACAATGAAGGCCACGCCACAGGGGTTATTTTTTTTTTGGTCACACCTTAGTGCGGCCGATTGTGTTGCCGTCTCAACGGGGAGTTGAGCCATTACTGGAACAGCAGGATCGGCCTGTTCGGTATGTTAAGCTCCCTCCATGTGGTAACTCTGGAGGAGGAGTGGGAGACAGGACGCTTGTAGGAGGCGAGGAGGAGAGAGGGCTGGAGGGCTGGACGGCTGGACGGCTGGACGGGGGGGATGTCGGCAGTGCGAGCACGTTCCGGCGTGTGTGCTGCAGGATCCAGCGTGCGGTGAGGGGTTGAGCAGGAGACACATCGGGCGCAGGTGTAGGGCGTACGCTCCAGGGCCGCTGGGACCCGCTGAAGCAGCTGAAAAGAGTGGCAGTGTCTCTGGGGAACCAGGCAAGGAGAGTCCGTCCCCCGTCCCCCCCCACCGCCACCACCACCACCACCAGCCATACCGAACCGTTGTGAACGTGTGTAGACGTAGCGCGGCGACCCGGCGACGAGCTCGTCCACGTCAGCGCGCCAGGCTCGCCCAGACGGCCGTTTCCTGAAAGGTTACGACGGCGTCACAGACACACCGCGCGCCCAGCGGGGGTTAGGTGTCGACGCGCTCGAGTGTGACCCGCCTCGCTCTGCGCACACACACATACACACGCGCACACACACACACACACACACACACACACACACACACACACACACACACACACACAGCCAGCCCAGGCTATTCGAGGCGGGCGGCCCAGCCCGTGTTGATTTAGTGGCGGAGGAGCTGGGTCACCATAAATCGGACTCGCCGCCGGCCAAATCCACAAACAGCTAATGGTGACAGATATGGCTCCCGTTGAAGGGCCGTTATTGAAATGTGGTGGGCCTCGTTTGTCCTGTGTGTGGACGTCCAGGGCACCGGGAGGGGAAGGTCATCTTCTCCTTTTCCCCAGACACGTGTGCTGGGGGTTCAAAGAGAACTTCATGCCAGGTGTCAAAAAGAGATTTGGACTTTTTCCTCTCTTGAGCCCCAGTTGTCTTGTAAACATTGGCATTGTTAAGAATCCCCTCCCCTCCACATTGTCAGTGGGGGAAGCTTCACTGACTGAGATGTTTCATTTCCGTTACAATGCAGACCCCTCTGCCAGGACTGTTCCAGCTTGGCTAGGCAATATAGACACACACACACACACACACACACACACACACACACAGTTTGGAGTGACTGCTAAAGAACCTCTCCCAACTCTCGTCAGGCACTCTCTTGTTGGCTCAGGTTACCCTTGTAGACGTATACACTCACACATATATACAAACACTGGACACACACACACAGAGACACACACACTAACACACACTTACAAACACTAGCAGCCTGGTGAGAATGTTCCAGTCCGGTCCAGAGTGTGGGAAAGGATGTGATGAACAAGTCGACTTTTCCCTGGGGCTGGGAGAGCCGTTCCCAGCCACCAAAGAGCACTAGTCTCCCCTCACACACACACACACACACACACACACACACACACTGCCTGTCCCCATCCATCATAACAAACACACAAGCTGGGTGGAAAAAGAAGTCATCCACCTCCCTCTTATCATGTAGCATACATGCGTATTTATAACCCCGATGTGAACACATCTGTTCGTCCATATGATGAATGATTCAGGCGTGCTTCAGCAAAGCGCTGTGTGTTTCTTTTCTCATACCAGCGTTCTGAACAGGGAATGCATTAAACACGTGAAATTATGGGATGGCTGCCCCATGTGTGTGTGTGTATCCCCCCCCCCTCCTGCCACACACTCCCCTCTTGCCCCTTGTGGAATCCTGAGCGGGCCACAGGCAGAGAGGCTTCCCCGCCAGGCCTTTGTGAAATGCCTACGTGGGGTCACGGGGTTAGAGAGGTGGGGGGACCCCGGTTTGGTACAGGCATTTGGCACCCCTGGAAAAGAAAACGGGAAGCGCCCTCTAAGCCCGAGTACACACACACACACACACACACACACACACACACACACACACATACGTTTCGTAATTAGACTAGTGCTAGTGTGTCGTGAGAGGAGCGGATCCGCTGCTGCTTTAGACAAGGAATTAGATGGGGATACAGTAGTTTCTCTCTAATTATAGCTTTTCTCTAGCTTTCTCTCTCCCTCTCTCTCTGTGTCTCTCCATTCCTCTCTCCCACTCTCCTCAGCCTCGTCGGCAGACTGAAGCCCCACTCTTCCGGGCTCTCCTCATTAGTAAGCGCATGGCCCTGGCTCTGGCCCCCATCATGAAAAGCCCTCCGTGAGCTCCCATTTGGAGTGTACTATGTGTCATTAACTCTATATATATGTGTGTGTGTGTGTGTTTACTCTGAGAGGAGCGATCTCTTTGGTTCTGCGTCACGCTGTGGACCGACAAGGTTTATCCCCCCCCCCAACCTCCCTGACCGCTCGCTCCCTCCATGTGCTCACGACGCTCGCTCTTTTCATTTCACATCACGACGGCCTCTGTCGTGTGTGTGTGTGTGTGTGTGTGTGTGTTCGCTGCAGCCTCCATCTCTTAGCTGGTCTCAAGTGCATCTCCCGCTCTCTCTCTCTCCCTCTCTCTTGCTCTTTTTCTCTCTCTCTCTCTCCCCCTCTATCTCTCTCTCTTGCTCTCTTTCTCTCTTCCTCTCTCTTCCTCTCTCTCTCTCTCTCTCTCTCTCTCTCTCTCAGTGGGCCATAGGCCCCCTGAACTCACCATCATTAGAGACGGGCAGGGGAACGCATGATAAAAGGAAAGGTGGATCGAGGGAGAAAAACACAGAGAGAGAGAGAGAGAGAGCGAGAGAGAGAGAGAGAGACGTGAGGGGGACGCTGCAATTTGGGCAACCTCAAAGTAGAGTGACATGAACCTTAATGGATGAAACAGGCAGTGACAGCTGTTAATTGTTTTGGTCTCTTTCTTCCTCTCCCTCTTCACTCCCTCCTTCTTTGCCATCGCTCGTGGCGCACCAGGAGGTTGTTAATGTCTAACAGTGTGTGATAGAGTGTGCGTGTGTGTGTGTGTGTGCTCGGGGAGAGGGGGGCACACACACACACATTACTGGGACTGGGGGGGGGGGGGGGGGGGGGGGGGGGGGGGGGGGGGGGGGGGGGGGGGGGGGGGGGGGGGGGG
>JAVQIZ010046042.1:0-36026 GCA_036023535.2 Galaxias brevipinnis | reverse complement strand
CACAGCAAACCTTCTGGCAATGGCACGTATTGATGTGCCATCCTGGAGGAGTTGGACTGCCTGTGCAACCTCTGTAGGGTCCAAGTATCGCCTCATGCTACCAGTAGTGACACTGACCCCAGCCAAATTCAAAACTAGTGAAAAACAGTCAGAAAAGATGTGGAGGGAAAAAATGTCAGTGGCCTCCACCTGGAACACCATTCCTGTTTTGGGGGTTGTCTCATTGTTGCCCCTCTAGTGCATATGTTGTTAATTTCATTAACACCAAAGCAGCTGGAACTGATTAACAACCCCTCTGCTACTTAACTGACCAGATCAACATCCCAGAAGTTTAATTGACTTGATGCAATACTCTGATTAAAAAGTGTTCCTTTAATTTTTTTTGAGCAGTGGAACATATATACAGAATTGTTTGTACCATTCATAGTAATAATGGTATCCAAGATTTTCACCTAGCTCAATGAAAAACAGAATCTTTACTGTATTTGAAACCATATTTAGCTAAATTAAACAAGGAATGCTAGCCTCTCTCCTTGCTACCAGCCACTGACTCTGACAGTGTGCATTTAATTTAAAAGAGCTTTATTCCATGAGCAAATATATGATAAATAATAAAAGATGACCATCTCTGTGGAACGTAAAAAAGAAGAGCTGACACATACACACACACAGAGAGAGAGAGAGAGAGAGAGAGAGAGAGAGAGAGAGAGAGAGGTGAGGGTGGGAGCTTAACGGGCATTAAGTGGATATGTTCACCCTCAGTTAGACACAGGCATAGGGCCACATATGCAACTGAGCTGTTTGGCGAGGGAAATGAAGAGTATGGTGCAGTCACCAGACTAAGACATGGGGGGTGGATGAAATGAAAGTCTATTATTCACAGGAATCTTTTCCTGGGCCAATGACTCCTGTTGAGTGACCTTATCCCCCTTACAACCCCTGTTTGCCACTGCACAGCTGAACTTGAATTAACCTAAACTTCGATTGAATTATGAGTTAGTATTAAGCAACGAATTTGTATGCATTTATAATAACAAGATTATGGTAGTTTGTTAACATCAACTCCAGTTGCCAGGCCAGGAATGATTTGGACTTGGATGCTCCAAAGTCCAATAAATGAAACTGCCAGGTTGTCCTGGGAGTGCCCAGGAAATCGACTGACCAATTGAGATACCCTAACACTGGAAACTTCTCTGAGAGTTCATTCTCTGTCTGCAAAAAGTGATAACATTTTCATTTAGATTTAGAACGCACTGAGAGGCTGGTAAGCAAGAAGCCAGCTTATTTAATATTTTATGGATGCTACTTATTTTTCATGAGATGGCCCCAAATTTGGATCGCATTTGGGGACACAGTCACAAGAGTTAAATTGTGTCCAGGCTTTTGCATATATTTATTTTCTGAGAATATCATATCAGCACAGTGTCAGCCACAGCGCTACAGGGTGGAATTAATTTGGCTTCAAGTTTGCCCGGCTTTCCTACCGGGAGACACTTTACCAGCCCCGCTTCCGAGCCGGCTTTGGGCAAGATTAACGCCACTTCTGGGAATGTGATGAAAGCCTTGTATCATGCTCGCGGGGCAAGCTCTTCCAACGATGTGTCTGCAAAATGTGTGAAAGAGAATGGGAGGGAAGCGTGATGGTGTTCTAATTCTCTATGGCATCCAGTGGCTCAATCTTCTAACCCCTGTTCGCCCCTTGCATTGCCTGTTTGCCTGTGCCTTTGGGTTCAATGACAAGGAGAGAAATATGCCCTTGGAAATGGCTCAGTGGTCCCCATCGAAGCAGAGCAGATGTCCCACTCTCCATGTCGCGGCAGCAAGCGGATCTTGCTAACGAGGCTAACGATGAGACACCTCCAGGCGATACAGGCCCCCTGTGTTTGCTTGGCAAATTTATCAGGGATTTGAGCTCTCTACTCAACTCTGAAATTTCCTTCCTGCCCTGATTAAAGGAAACCTTAGAAATCCCCTTCCTCCCTGAATTGCAGACATATCTTATTTTATAAGAGCTATTCAAAAACGTTAAAATAACAGTTGAACTGGCTTAACTCTCTATGATGATCAATCTAACCAATAGCCAAGTGTGGGTGTATTATTTGTGAAGATGTTTAGGTAAGAATGTATCTGAATACACAAGTAAACACCATTACAGCCCTGAATTCTAGCATTGTAGGATATTACATTCATGACCAATCGGAATTCTCAGTGACTGTTGTATCTATGTGGTTACAGGTCTTAGGGAAACAGCAACAATAACTCTAGTTGGTAAGTGTTTTTGTTATTGTTTTGATCATTGCACCTGTTTTTGTTTCTCCATCTCCACAAGCAGATGAAAATAAAGTTTTTGTGAGGTACTTTCATTCCTACACAGATAGTGCAATGGGTTATTTTCTCTCCTGTCTGATAAGTGGAGAAAAATACAATGCAAAGAATCTTTGTCTGTCTGCCATGTTATCAACATGTATAGACAACGTAGAATAAAGTACTAGCAGCATCGTCAGTCTCACCTTTTTACTGCCAGAAGAATTCTTAACAGAGTCTGTATCCAAACTAAGAGGTATGTATTTGATCAGGTCTAGCAGAGATAGTCTGAAATGGTGTGTGAATATGAATTCAAAATTGCTAATTACATTTGTAATTATCACCAATGAAATTTCAGCAAGTCACACAGGAATGAACAAAATACCAAGTGGGTGAAGTACAATGAACACAGACTGACACATCACAAAGTCAATTAATGAAGTAAACAATTTGTTTAATAGGTCAAAGCATAGATCAATGTTACTTTTGACTTGCTTTATCTTACCAAATACCATCCCTGGTTATGTTCAGCCTTGTAGTCCCTTCCCAACGACCCATTCATTAAATTCCTTTTTCACAATAGCACTGGCAATCACCACAGTTTAATGTCACCCTCTCTATCCCACATGAGCAAGGCCAGTAATGCTCCTTTAATTGCTAAGAGTGTGTCAACATTGTAAACAATTCCATACAATGAGAATGTAACGAGTGGGCGAACACCTAGATGTGTTGGGTGATTAGGCATTGATGAGCCTGCCTTTTAATTGCACTCTTTGGGGTCTTCATTAACAAAGTGTTATTTTTTCTTCCTCATTGCACATCACCAAGCTTGTGTGATTGATCTCAATTTTGGATCTCACAATGTGTTTCACAAATGGCACTGATTCAACTACTGTAGGTTGACTCTGTCCTTCAAAGAAAGTCAAGTCAAGGCGGGCAGATGTTAGCTAAGTAATAATTCATGATTACCTTTAATCACTTTCTTTAATGAGCATTTTGTCCCCCAGTGACAGAGACAAAGAAGCTCCCTCCACACACTAGGGAGACAGCTGTCTATAAAAAATAACCCTCATGAAACATTCACATATGTTAGAATAACAAAGTCATGGTCTGGTGAAAATAAATATTAATGTGGCTTAAAGTTTTGAAGGTTACATGATTCTGGCAAGATTGAAGTAAGAAGCTGTTCTCATAACAGTAGTGAATATTAGACCTGCTTCTGAAAGATAACCTATTCTTTTTTTCTGTAGATTTTGATGCAGACGATGGATACTTTGACGCCATTATGGGTGGTGAGTTTGAATATGTCTTAGTTTCAGACATGATTTATGACTTAAATGTATGGCTATTTAATGCTTGGCTTCATCTATGTGGCAAATAAATTGATGCTAGAGGGGGAAATCTCTTAAGTTCAACAATGGTGAAGAAAACATGGAGATATCTCGATGTGTGGGAGAGCAGCAATATCGGTTAAATGTTTTGGAACCAAACTATTTAGGATCATTTGAAAGTTAGCCAACCCACAGACCAAAATGTTAAATGCAAGACATTACTGCTGAATTTATAGCCCAACACATTGTCCTTGTCTTCCAAAGGTAAAAAAAAAACATTTAAAATATTTAGTAACACTGATCCTTTTTTGTTTAATTATTTTTTATTTAAAAGAAAGAGAGGCTATATTTCACTCCTGAGTGTCCGATTTAAGTAACAAATAGCTTTGTGTGTGTGGCAAAAGGGTGTACATTTATATTTATGCAGTTAAATATGTTTAAGTTTCAAATCAAAATACTATCAAAAAATAGTAGGCACAAGTAGTGTAACCTATAATGTTTATAAAATGTATGGTAAGTGCCAGCCTCAGCCTGCAAGTGCAATGTTTACTGGTTCAAATTCCTCTCACTGATTTCAAACAACATATTTGAAAATGTAGCTCTGAAATACAAATTATGATGTTCATCAGCTGTTTGAGATAATATACTTTAATTTGACAAGCTGGGCCATATTTACAAGTCCTTAAAATAACAACTTAATTCATCTTCATTTGCAGCTGTCATTGCTACCATTGTTGTGGTGCTTCTCTGTCTGGTAGTGGTAGTGATTCGCTACATGTACAGGCATAAGGGCACTTACCACACCAATGAGGCCAAGGGCACTGAGTTTGCTGAAACAGCGGATGCTGCACTCCGGGGCGACCCCACCCTGCAGGACGCAATGGATGAAAGCAAGAAGGAATACTTCATTTAATTAGATATTTCTTATGGACTTCAGTCTTGCGATAGTCATTTTTTGGGACATTAAGTACTATAGCCCTAAAGTACATGCCATACAAGGTGTAAACTTTAAGCACTATATTTGTGCTGAAGTTATTGGCCTGCGTCCATTTTAGCACCAGAGGAACCTGTGACGTTCAGCTTTACAGCACAGTGAAGATAAAAAATAAATTAGGATTGTGTTTGTAATGCAACAAAACATATTGCCTTGGTAAGTAATTGATTGAATAACAATGTTGAACGTAATAATAGCTGACTAGTTGTATGTGTTAACAATCACAAAACGAATTATTTGTTTTAAAGCCACAAAAGGCAACTTTTTTATATTAACGGATTATCAATACATTTCTTCTGATAGCACATTGCAATGTCTATGGGAGAATGAAAAAATCGCGGTTCAGATCAGCCCTCTTGAAGTCTCAATATTTAACACTAATTGTGACTACCACCGGGCAGGTTCTCCCACGAAACTGTGACGTATTGCTTTATGGCACAAGGAAGTGCGTCACTAAATCAGGAAGATGGTAAATGGTAGGGGTCGCCAAAATCACCTCCTACAGATAAACATCCTCTAGTAACGTTAAAAGCCTGAACAGCAATCATCTGCATAACTTGCTACTGACCCTCAGAATGACTAACTTACAGAAGTAACATGATCACAAAGCATTCTCTTCCGTGCTTTTGTCTGTACTGTTGTTAATACAGTACATTAGAATGACACAAGTATGTGAGTAATTTAAAACACAATCATGATTACATTTAGTCTATATCCCATAGGAACTGTGACTCCCATTTGTATGGCATTTTTAGGCAAGATAGATATAACTGACAAAGAGGTGCTTTTTAATCAAAGAGGCACTATTGGAAAAACCTAATCTGGGTATTCAAACATAATTTACTTGTTATAAACCAGAAAGTGTTTCTTGGTGTCAAATCAATGTCTAACAGCATGCCTAATATTTCTCTAGGCTGGACTGGTTGGGTTTTGTGACTGACAGTACAATTAAATTTTAAATCCAATAACAAAGCCTAAAATGTAGTCACCAAATGTGTATTGATGTAATGTGTGTGTAAGGATACTATCAGTTTGAAAAAGGTTTCAAAGAGCTCTTGTTTTCAGATTTTCTTTTCTGATAAATTTTAACATTCTGTCATCTGTCATTTTTGATAATTTGTGTTTATTACAGGATAATACTAAAGATTAATGTTGATTTTTATATTGTCATATCTTAGTTTGAACGTCAATTACAAAAGGAATAAACAAAGAATTACGTCAAATTACATTTCCCAATGGACTGTTGGTTTTCTCTATCTCTTAAAAGGGTAAAGGTTTTATTATAATGTTTAAAAACAGCAAATGTAAAAAGTGTTTTCATTAAATGTGTTCCACTGCAAGTTAAATTTTACTTTAATAATGGGTGCCACTGGCACTATCTGTATGCAGTTATACACCATATCTGCAAAAAGAGGAAGAGACTCAATGTGTCAAAAATAAAATCCCCTCGATTACCTTTGTTAATCACAAAGTTATATATTTCAAATATTTTTACTTAAAAAGGATGCTGTAATCTACCCTACTCTGTGATTCTGTGCTCAGATAGGGCTGAGATACTGCCAGAGGTTAAAGTCGGTTCCTCTTGATTCATTTTTCATCTGGCTAATTCAAAGTGAGCCAACTCTCATGTTTTCTGTATAAAAGAAATTGCATTTGGCTCTCCAACCTTTTTATTGGTGAGAGCCACATTCGGTTGCTTGTTAAATCAAGCTTGTTTAATTTTCAAACAAACATAATCTTCATATCTGAAACTGAACTGCACAAGTATACAAGGCCTCCCAAAAGCTATTTACCTATCTAAATATTGACTCTTCATTGATGTACCTGGATATAATACCTATTGCTGTAAAAAAAAAAAAAGATTTGTATGATGGTAAAGTGTGCATTTTTGAGACAATGGTGGATCTTGCAACAGATTTCAACCTACAGTAGTCAAGTCAGATTTGTAAATAAAATAGGCCTGTAACATCTTTTATTTGTATTTAGCCCCAATGAAAGAATGCATTCAATTCGATTAAAAAAAAAAGTGTTTGGGTAATAATGTTACATTTGGAGTGACTACTCTGAAACAGCCCTGTGAGCTACAGGCAGCTCCTGAGTTATTGTTGGAGATCTTTTTATATTATAAACATCATGCAAATAAGCTTTTGAATGACAAAGGATCAACCACAATGAAAGAAAAGAGTGAAAAAGCCTTGTTATCCTGAGGTTCCATCCAAAACAAAACTTTACTTTATTTTTCATGCACCCAGGGACAACTGAAATCAAGTGGCAAAGATTCGCTCTTTATGGCCCCTCCACTGCAAATGTTTTCTTAACTTCTGAAATATTCATGGCTTTGCATTATTCTGAAGCACAAATGTTTTATTTATCTCCAGAAGGTAAATCCAACTAAAAGCAAATGAAAGGCAGACAAAGTCAAACAAGCACTATTTTCAAGTTCAAGAAATGACACAAAGTATATGAATGTATTAATGAGTAAAGTGCTCGTCTGGTTCAAAATATTTTCATGGCAAAATATGTGGTTGTTGGTCGATAACATTGATGACTTTATACATTTTATAAACAGAGTTTCAAATGCATCAAGTTTGTTTGCTTCAGCAGAAGATTTTCTTATGAGCTCTGAACATTTGCTGTGCAAAACTATGAAGTATGGTGGCCCTGAGAGACCAATGCATTACAACTTCAGAAAACACATGCAAATAGACAAAACACAAGCAAATTAAGAAAACATTTACATCAATTTGGCAACACATGCGCAGCATTTAGAAAACGCGCTGCAAATTCAGACAACACAACACATTATGGTACAGCGCTGCAAAAGCAGACAACACAATGGAGGTCCTTTGTTCTTGTGCCTTCCAATTTAACCATTTGGAATTTATTTTCTTCCTTAAACATTACCTGTTGACAGTTCTAAAGGTAGTGTTAACAATTGCCAGGTAACGTAGCGTGTTTCACATTAAATTGTATTTTGTCAGGTTATTTGGATTGGCAGGCTAATAATAAGTAAAAGGCCAATGCTAGGTTAACAGCAGATATCTGGAATATTTTAATCATGAGATCACAATGTTTAAATAAACCAAAAATCCCACGGACAACTGACTTCAACAAGCATGTCTAGACGTGTTCACCACTTTTAGGTGTCCTCTAGAAAAATTTCTCTTGTGTTGTCTGTATTTGCAGCGCGTTACTGAAATGTGTTGTGTTGTCTGTATTTGCAGCGTGCTTCTATAATGAGTTGTGTTGTCTGTACATGCAGCATATTTCTGTAATGTTTTGTGTTTTTGTATTTGCAGCGCATTTCTGTAATGTGTTGTGTTGTCTGAATTTGCAGCGAGTTTTCTAAATGCTGCCCATGTGTTGTCAAATTGATGATGTTTTCTTAAGTTGCTTGTGTTGTGTCTCTTTGCATGTGTTTTCTGAAGTTACAGTGCATTGGCCTCTCAGGGCCACCATAGTGAAGGCATTTTGACTCATCAGTGTCCACTCTTTAAAAAGGTCAAGAATGTTTAAATTAAAAGATCAGAATGGGATGTTTAATACAGTGCCATAGGTAGAATTGTGAAATAAGTAGACTTTGTCCATGAATGAAGCCGAGCTAGTTCAGGCAGGCAACTCCAACAAAGCAATAATCTACGTCATGCAATCAACCACTCGCATATGCTCATTGGTTTAACACAGTCTTCTAATACTACAGTTTCATTCAACACAATGTCTCCTACAATTGCACCAATGCACTGCTGCATACACACTATACTCTTGTTTTGTTGCTTCGCACCCACCTCCACCCCAGTCTCCACCTACGTACTTCAGATCTGTTGTTCAGTATCTGTCAGGGGGAATCTGCAGATATCTGCTCCTTACCCATGGTTTCACCAGAGTGTGAATTTGACCTTGGGTAGGGAATTAATTCTGAGCAGCAGACCCTTGACGCCAAACTTGTATTATCATGTTATTGCAATAAACATTTAAACTATCGTAAGTTGTCCTATCTCAACTGTATATGTAATCAAAATAATGTGGGACTTCACACTGCCTGAAAGTACATGTCTAACTGTTGATAGGGCACTTACATGGTTGTTTGTCCAGTTCACATAATAATAACTATATTCCAAATATAAGAATTTTAGCGTACACATAGTATGTGAAATATAACTACAAGAGAGCATTCAATTACTGATGCACGCATATTGTATTCTGATGCATTACATAAGTAAAATATATCTACAAGAAAACCTCTGATTACAGATGCATTAATATATCGTATTCTAATGCATCGCACAAGTGGAATATATCCACAAGAAAGTCTTCAATTACTGAAGAATGTATTCTAATGCATTTCAATTTAATTAATAAACATTTAGTTAGATAATATATTTCATATCTTGCAAACCAAGAAATAAAAGTTAATAAAAGTAAATAAAGGGGTATACTTTATAATAACTTTAATTAATAAGCAGTTATTACAAAAGACGAGAATCTTCTTATTAGTAAATGTGTGGTAATTATCTATGAATCATTTCTAAAAGATTAATAACTATCAGTTTTGTTTTGTTTTTTTGGATTGAGAACTTCGCATTAACGTGAAGTGCACAGTCTTGATGGGTTCAATCTGCTTTCTGCAGGTTTTTTCCTGTTACTCTGCATTGATTATTTGTCTAGTCAAATGATAATGAGAAGCTTCTAATTCATAATTTACTAATGCCTAAATACAGTAACTCGTCGTTTAGAAATAATTTATAAATCATTATCACACATTTACTAATAATGAGATATAGTTTATTGATAGTCAACAACTGCTTATTACTGAAAGGTATAAAGTGTTACCAATAAAGGTTAATAAAATAACTTTTCAGGCACATTCCCTGTGTCTGGCAGGTGTGAGACATACCTTGAACATCATGTAAGATATATATTCCCATGGCTAGTCCCCACGAGAACCAATGCAAGGAGACACAATAAGGCCAGTTTGAGCCGTCAGGTCTCAGACAGGAGTTTTAGCTTGAACGGTGTCTGCGATTGATCCCCCCTCTCATGAAAAGGAGAGGCGCAGTAAATGATTCACAGTGTGGTCCGACAGACACTTTGTGTCAGATCACTTTTTCTTCAGACGCTCGTTTCAGGCTTTTTATTTTGAAAATTTGTGGCCATATTTTAAAACAGCAACAGTAAATGTTAACAGCAAGCAGGACCCTGAGCCGAGAACGAAACGTGCAATGGGCCTGTGTTATTTTTATATTATGAGAGTGTCTAGGAGCATTCTCTGCAGACGCATGGAAGACATTTCAACTTGAGATGAGGCCCCATTACCACAGTCCCAGTTGTGCTCATCCTTGTGTTGGAAGTTGCACAAGCCCAATTGGTTTCAGCAATACCCCTAATGGTCGTTTACAGTGTACTTTGAATTTCTTGGAATTTGTTGATGCACAGTGGCTGTTTCGCAATGACAAATTGCTTCCTTGAATTTCCTTTTAGCATTTAAAAAACTAATCGAAAAGACGGTCTGAGAGTGATCAAGATGTGGGGGTGGGGTCAAATGTGATCTTCTTTGTCATAAAACCTTGTTGCTTGATCCTTGTTATGGTTTCAATCATTCCTGTTATGGTAATGTTATGATATTTGTAGATTAACTCAGACTTATATGTCAAAAAGGATATATTTACTGATCTAATGCAGAGAGAATATTAGCTGCAGAACTGTCTAAATCCTACTTATACTTAGACAAAGATACTACAAACAGGCTAGACACTAATATGTATTTCCTTTAGAAAACAAGTAAGCTTATAAAATGTAGCATTTACACATTGCCGTGGGTACCATGATGTCAACATCTCTTAGACTTGTCATTCATATTCTATGCAAAAGTTGGTGCCTAGCAATAGAGATCCTCACTTTGAGGGGTCACATGTTGAAACTGCGCCGTCCTTACTGGTTGCAATGTGGCATCTGTCCTCACAGAAGGTGGGGAGCACCACTTCTGTTCAGGTGCGTTGGGTATTTCTGGCACAGACATTAGGTCTCTGCTTGAGTTTAGTGCTGGACCTGTTTATCTACTTTATCACATACTGTCGCGGGGATTTACAAGAGAGATATTTGGCCTTGGCTTTCACTCAAATGAGCACTGCAGAAAAACTGCAGAAAAAGTGTTCATAGCACATTTAATCACATTTATGAGTTTGAAGAGAACAGGGATTATATAAAAAAATAAAGAGTTTGCACACAGCAGAAAGGCTCCTGAGTGTGTTTATTTATTGTGTTCTAACAAAAGTGGCTATTGATAAAACAATAAAAAATTGCCTTACTATTGCAGAATCTGGATAATATTGTCTTCACCAATGGTAATCCTCTTCGCTGTAATGCAGTACTGAAAACAACAAAGAGAGAGACTTTTATAATGAGCAATTTAAAAGGAATTGTGTGTCAGTATTTAAATTTCATTTTTTTACATATAATATTAGAAGGATAATTATTTTTGAAATTACAGCTGTTTACCTTGGATTCATCCAAATGACATGTGTGTCTACCCCATGAAACCGAAAACCTTGGGTACTTTCATTGCAATCGATTGTGTCTGAAAAGGACAATTTTTCTTTCTCAAAAGTTCAACATTGAATAAATTGCTTCCTTTGAAGTTTTATGTTTTGCCCTCATATTGAAAGCCAGACAGAAAACATGGGAAGGTATAACATTCACCATATTCATTAAAAATCCTTGGATCTAGTACATGAAACAGGATAAAATTTATGTTGAGGTATTATCATCATTTATCATCTTTACAAATGTTTTAAGGTATTTGATCTCATCTGAATAGGCTCCCTGGAGTTACCTGATCATTCCAGGGAATCTGAAATTATTCAAATGTGTATGAATGAAATAATTTCATATATTGTGCCATTAGATGCCCACTACCTATGGAGATTTAATGCTGTTCATTTGGAGTGTGTCAGCCAGAGTAACCTAACTCTAATGTGATTAATCCTAATTATCGCAATGGACAAATTGTTCAGTTTTGTTACCAAGCATTTAGGGCAAATTAGGCCTTTATACCAGGCTGCTTAATCCTCTGAAAATCTTATTCAAAAATGTCAGAACGAGGCCAGGCCTTGGCGCCATACCTGGTTTACTGCATCTACCCAGAAACATTTTAGCCAAAGCCACATCAGTGCAAACAAAGCTGTCAGTAACAACACAAAATGGTCTTTGGAAAACAAAGTACCAGCATATAAATATAAATAATAATGTATACTCCTAACTTTCACTCCAGACCTCTCTGTTTTGTAACCAAGATTGATTATTTATTTGTGAATAACTAAGTACGAATATTTTGTTTTATATTAAGCCATTACATATTCTCAAATTGTAGTTATGACTGTGGCCCATTGAAGCTCATATTCTTAAATGCTCACTAGCAGCCTTGTTCAACAGTAAAGTTTCAAAACATGTATTGGTAATGAAAGAAAGTCAAACAATAAATGATTTGTGCAAGAATATGCTAAATAAATCTAATTCTGGAGTGTGAACAATGTGATGTGGCCCTCACAGCCCTTAAGGGGTTTAAATGCTGAATCAGCCTGTGATCTAGCTTTAATCACTGTTTGAGGGGCCAATTATACAGAGCCCACAAATCCCCTGAAGGCACAATTATCAGAAGAAAAAGCTGAGTTATCGTCATTTATATGCCATAGATATTATGCAACAAGAAACCAAATTTAGGTTCGTTTTTGAACCACAGTGAGAAAAGCCAGGACTTGAAAAAGACCCGGGAAATCAGGGTTCGTGAGCAGGGACCAAGAGCCGGGCTGTACAATCCGCATTGACTTATTCACAGCAACAGTACACACAGACTGGAATTTGCGTTGAACGTTTTAATCAATGTCAAGAAAACACTGCTAATAAAGGAACTGGCTGTTTGCAAACAAGGCCAGGGGTTAAATGCAACGCAAGTGATGCTATCGGCATTTTCAGAAGTTATATATTTCTTGCTGCAGGTATTGCCTTTGGCAAAGGGCAGTGTAAGCTGTTAGCCTTGAGGTGTGAATGGAAAGGTAACTTACCTTGCCAACAGGAATTGGTCTGCCTTAGGGCAAGTTCCACACTTCAACACTGGGAGCTAAATATCTTGAAACTTACAATTTACCTGAACTACAAGTGGCCAAGATAATTGTGGCAGTTAAGTCTAGGTGCAGCATTGAGACAAAGATGTCTGTGGCATTTTCTAATCCTTTCTGAATGACGCCATTTTAAAAACTCTGGCAGTAATTGATGAAGATTAAACAAGAGCATAGGGTAGTAGCCTACTCTGACAAGGAAGAGACTACACAAGTCTTTATGAGTCATGAAATCGAGACCTCTAGGGCTCAGACCATGGCTCAAATCCACACCTCAAACACCTCTGCTCATTAGCATTCCTCGTAGGGCTTTAATTGGTGGTATAGGAGACTGAGGAAAAGAGAGAGGGGGCAGAGATCTGTGGCTATTAGCCAATATGAATTAGCTTGGCAGGTCCTCCAGCTTAGGAGACCCATAAGGGACCACATGCTGCTTACATGGGCAAAAGCAGCTTCTAGTTTTTACAGAGATCATTATCAGGGATCATTACACTGTCCTACCCACAGGCACTTTGCTTGAGAGATGGCGTGTCTGTGGTGTCCCTGCTTGCACATTTAAAACGCACAGTCCAGGTACATGTTGGATCTTCAGTCAACCGTAAAAAAAGAAGAAAAAAAAAGAAGAAAAAAAAAAAGGTAGATGGTCGGCTTTCATCATACTTTAAAGCATATTTATTAATTCAGAACAAAAAGGCTGTGTACGAATTTCACATTTTTTCTTCTGCTCTATGTTGTGTTCGACAGTCTATCCAAATTACACAGATATTTTTTATATTTTTCAACATGCAAGAATACCCTGTTAAAATCACCTGAATGAATCGCCCAGGCTATTAAATTCACTCATCCTTCCATTTTAGTAAACCCAGTACATAATCGGTATATCATCAAAAAATGTCGCAGCACAAGCCTATTCGAAAATGTTTACTTGTTATGGGGAGTGACTTCTACATTTGCTTACAGTTGTAAAGGCATGGCAAAATGTAACTGATGGAGGCTATGCAAGCAGGAGAGGAATTACCATTTAATACGTTTGCATTTATTGTGGAACCGGCACTCCCTGTAAGTGATCATATACATGAGATATAAAGAGGTAGGTCTCGGATAAACCTTTATATACGCAATAAAGCACATGGCAAAAGCGCTAAAGAAAAGCAGAGGAGTAGCATCCTATGAAATAACAATAAGTTTGCCTGCACAAAGCTTTATACACCAACACCTATGACAACACCTTCCCACATTCTCCTGCACTTGACCAAACGCTTGTATTGCACAGACACACTTAGAAACAGTTGACCTTGACACGTTGATGATGGTGCTCATCCACAAAGATCAAGGCGTTAAATGCCATTCTTAGAAGTTGTGAAAGCAATAACATTCAAGAAATGGGAGCAGGGACAGGGAGATCAGAGGTGAGAGATAGACACTTGAGAGGGAGAGGTTTCAACACTCTGAAACTAAGTGTAAAATCATGTCCGCTGGGTTCGGTTATGGACTGCCTGGATTTCATTTCATTTCTTTTCAAGCAAGGTAAACAAGAGGAGCCAGAAGCCAGGGGGAGCTTTTTGTTTCTTTTCATGAAGGATACACGTTCAACAGAGCTACCTTTCAGGTGCTCTCATTATCAGCTAAGACAAATAGGCCTTTATGCTGCCGCCCCTCATTTGTTTAAGACAAAGTCATGTAATTAAAATCTAATCAGAGACAGGGCCAGAGTGCCAGAATACATGAATATTTAAATCTGTTTTGTTTCTGAATCCTAATGAAATGGTAATTTATGAAAGCTGTGGGCTTAATTTTGGCCAGGGAGCAAATTAACTGAAATTCAAGAGATTCCCTGAAGTCATTTTCCCCTCCTTATTTTCCCTTTCTTCCAGTGTGTGTTACACATGAAATTCTGAATGAAACTTCTTTTAAATATTGCTCCAGCAGCTTATCCAACATTCACAGGCTTTTCCTTTTTCTATATAGCACTGGGTATTTTTGAAAAAAAAAGCTATGTTTCCCTGGGTAAAAATTGGGCTTTTAAGATTATGGCCAGGAGGAGCTTCAAATTATGTTTGAGGCAATGCCGATTTTATACCCTTGGGACAATTGAATTGACTCAGAGTGCTGTACTATAAATGGAGGAGTTAAAAGACGTAAGTTATGCAAGCATCCCAGGGCAAGGGCCTCTGTGGGGTGTGTAAATAATGGAAGATGTTAACACTGGCAGGCAGCACTGCCTTCTCACCTTTGGCTTAGCTTTGATTGGTTGCCTCGTCAATGAGTCACATGCATCCTTTTAAAATAGCACAGGTGTTCCAAAGCAACTTGTTACATAGAATAACAGAGAAACTGATAAAACAAAAGTCAAATAACTCACATGAAAGCCTCTCCAGACAGAATCGGGAGAATTGTTTCCGATGATACAGAAGTGATGGTACTAGGCGATGTACCGTGACGACTCAAGTTCGGCAATGGATAGCAGCGAGAAGTACCTGGAAGTGCTGGGTCAATCTTGGAGGAGGGTGCAATCTTGAGTTGTGTTTTCTGTGCTTGCACTGCGTTTCTGCAATGTGTTGTGTTATCTGAATTTGCGGCACTTTTTCTAAATGCTGCGCATGGGTTGTAAAATTAATATAGATGTATATAGTTGCATATAATAGTTGCAGTGCGTTGGCCTCTGAATGACTAATTAGGCCTACGTCAAATGTTTGCCAACTGTAGGTTGACCAGAGTTGTAAAACTGAGAGTTGCTGGCACAGAGATAGAACACTAGAGGCGACAACGCGTCATCAATTGTGGGCAAAAAGGCTTGCCACCGAATGAATAAAGGTGTATGTACTGCAGCTATGGATTTTGCACATATAGTGCCAAATTGATCATCACAAAGGACCAAATTAACAACGAATAATGGGATCATCTTCAATGCGTTAGTATTGAGTAGATAACAAGATCCATTTAGCAATCAAAACTAAAACTGTGAGTATATTGATGGTTTTATGTAAATGCTAGCTAGTTAGCTAGCAAACGCTAGTTAATTAGTCCAACTGACAGGACATAGCTACAAACCTACATCAACGTTACTGTTCTGAAGACAACTGAGTGATTAACGTAACGTTGTTGCTATTATTGATACATTTGTGCATAGTAGGCCTAAACATAACTTTGCTGAAAACAACTTTACTGAATGTCATATTTACATATACCAGCATGTGCATCATCGACGTTAGTACACATGATTTGTTCAATTAGAAATTATTGTGGCATATTGTCTCTGACTACTCTAACATCTTGTGCGTCAGCAGGGTGGTCTTCATCATTATCAGGATCAATCACTGTTGGAGTAGGACAATGTTGTGGGGAATCACACAAGACACAATGTCACATGGCCTTTCTGGGGTGACCCTGAGCCCACGAAGGCACTGGAACCAGGCCTTGAGCATCTCGATTGTCATCTCTACCCTCACTTGTGTCCTGTAGAGAGCAGAGTTGTAACGTTGCGGTGGCCTGGCCTCAGGGTCAGGGTAAGGGGTCATCAAGGGCTGGTAGGGGTACCCTCTGTCACTGAGCAAGTAACCATCAAACTCTCCTAGGCTAAAGGTCAAATTTTCTGTTGGAATAGGAGGAAATTAAAAATGTATTATAATAGGACATAACTCAAATCTAGCGCTCAATGTGAGTCATGAACAGGCCCTTGCCACTTTGCCCCCACGTTGCTGGTGTGGCCTGCATTGCTTATGTTCTTGACAGTGCAGAACATAATTAGTCATGGGAGCAGTTTTAAGTATTTTCAATTTGAAATACTATCAATGTACTATTTAGGCATACAGGTCGCATTAATGCCATGGAAAGACTTCCTATTCACATAATCACCTTAATTTACCAAAGAAGTTTTGACAGGAATAGGTGTGCCATCTATGCAGCCAATCACTCCTGGAAATCCTAAAATATTTGTATCAAATTAACTAATTAGTGCTTCAAGTCTCAAAGTGTCATATTAAATAACTTAACTATTGGTTTAACTGATGCCTGCAATTCTGTGGAATTCCTCTTTGATGTATCTTGTGGGTCTGTGACTTGGATACAGCACAAAGTGTACAATAAACATTTGAGTTTTGAACCGACAGACAGTTGCCTTGGAAATCAGCATCACCAATGTTGTACAGAAAGCTCCCGTTGGCAAAGAAACAAAGTGCAACACAAAGGCTTTGTTCCGAACTGAGAGCATGTCCATGTGTCATATGACCGATATGAGGGCTGAGAATATTGTTCAGATAAATTATCGATTGTGCAGAAAAACGGTAAGGCTCGACTAGATAGGCCTAATCATTAGGGAATAGAACATCCAAGCGAGGTCTGATCCTCTCCCGAAGGAGATTTCTGTGGAGTATTTGTGCTTCTATATCAACCCTGGCTCTTCAAGAAAGGGGCACGCCACATCTAAGTGATTTCAATCTGCAGGCTTCAGGAGAAACTCAGGGTTATTTGAAGTAAACCTGCCAGCGAGCAGATTATCTTCACGGAGTATGTTGCCATAGTAACTGAATCAGAGTTGAGCTTCACTGGCTTTTAGTAACCGAAAACCCAGAGTTTCCTTCTACTCTGAGTTTTCACTAAAGCTGCTTTCTGAAATGGGGCCCTGATAAATACAAATAAAAGCAAGTTATGTTTGTATTAATTGTGGGGTGTAGTAGGGTTGAAATACAGTTTAAAATAAGTAATGATTAAAATGCATGCCTTTGGCTAAATTATGTTAAACACCTTTACACGCATAGTTTAATCCACTCTTCCAGATTCAGGTCATTAGGTACTATCTAAAATGTATTTTTCTCAGATTTGTTTATAACGTCTGGTTTCTACCCTGCCCAGTTCTGGTATGTTGTTGAATAATACTCTGAATATGAATTATATGATTCTGCTCCGAATACGGATCTGAAACCGAATAATGACATCCCTGTACACTCGTAATAAGAAGCCTTTAAAACTGCTAATTTAGCAGCAGAAGCTGCCATTTCTGTGACGAGCTCCAGTTGCTCTTTCCACTTTCTTGGCAGCTCTGTTTGTTCATCCGGAGCATGCTTCTCCTTTTAAATATGCAGCACGAGCCACAAGTGCAGTCTTTGCTGCTTCTGCCTGTTATCATGCGGATGAAGTGGAGGACCTACTGGTTCTTTAACTGCTACAACAGCTAGTGTGTTTACATGCTACAGTTCCAACGTTGGAAATACTATAATTTGGCACACCTCATTCTCATGTAAATCCTCAATGCCAATATATTTAGCAGGAGTAGCAACGTTAAAACCTGACAGCCATTTCCTATTTACATCATGCATTCATTGACTCTTAGCATTTTAGCTTTGAACCATATTGTATGTTTTTCCCGCTCTTCATCAGGCAATCTTCATCAGGGAAATTTGGTCAAATTGCGTTTCACTGCAGTTAGTCTCTGTCAACCATTAACCCTTGAATCCTCCTTTTAGGTTCACATACTTTGTTCAGCTTTGTCTTTACAATTTGTTGTAGTTCATCTTTCCTTTCAATCAATGAATGCATGGGGAGACTTGCAGCAAAGGGCCCGTGCTGGAGTTTAACCCAGGCCGCTGCATCAAGGACTAGCCTTATGGTGTGCGCCTTAGCCCTATGAGCCACCTGTTCAAAAAAAAAATTTTGCAAACAAAACAGATTGACAAGGGCTCCATATATTTTTTATTTTATTTTGTGCCAGTCTGTGATATTCATGCCAGAACTCTGGGAGGTGCATACTTCCTAACACATCTGAAATATCACTTGTCGTAATCTATACCTTGATCTTCTATCTACTGCACTTTTTCAATAAAATAGAGCAAATATTTTCAGGAAACGTTCATAACTGTGTTATCTCTCCGATACAGTGTGGAAATGGAAGAAAACAACGTCATTTGTGTTTCTTTTTCTCTGAAATTAATCTGAAATGAAAAATTGCAATGTAAAAAGAAAACCATATAACTCTGTTGCCAATGATGTGGTTGTGCTCATTGTCTATACAATGGATGTGTGTGCCCCCCTCCCTCCAACACACACATGTGGGGAGGGGGGGAGGGGTAATAACTGGTATGACAAAGGTGAAATCCAATTATAAGCCACACAAACCTATTTGCATCTGAAACCTTGTGCCTGTTTAATGTAGTCAAATCCTACTGAGACTGTTGAGATATTTCACAAGTGTGTGATCGTCAGATTGAATCGAGAATGAGACATAAAAAGGAAGATTGCCCTTGCAGCGGGGCATATACACAAAGGACAAACGTACGACATACAGTTTTTTACAGAAATATTTGGGGTTTCTAGTCCCGAATGTCGCAAACCCTGATTTAACTTAAATTGTATCACTCAATATCCAAAATTATTCAGTATCACGAAGTATCACTTGGTTTCTTGTTTCAAATCGTAGATTAAAGTTAATGTCAGGCTTCATCTATGTGAAATTTTTTTGGTCTCTGGTCTATATTTCATTTCATAACAAACATTTTGTAACACAATATTTTAATGGCAGTGTATCTACTTGTGCAAAAAGATTTTCCTAAGCTTGTTCTTTGTCACTTGAGCAGGTAGGTATTTATATCTGTAAGTTAATTATTTCAGAAAATTATAATTTATTTACAGCAACAAAGAAAAAGTGGCATGCATTTTTTGCGATTGAATTAAAGGCTTTTGGGCACATGAACATTTTAAGCTTCATTAAACATTACATATCTAAAATCTTCTCAAACCCCTGGGGAGACTGTTTATATTGTGATGTAATCATGAGCAACCAATGATACAATGGAACCGGAATATGACCTGGTAAAAGTTCCCAACCACTTTAGCTCAAGTTAGGTTACATTTTCTCAACAGAATTGTATTAGGACTACTGCTGTGTTCTGGGGATTATCTATTCTTGCAGTGATTGTGAATGTCTTGCATTTGTGTGATTACAGTGCGTAGGCATGGAGTTATTCCCAGCTATTCCACTAGTTAACATCATCTCCAAGACTGCTGATTAAGAGTAATTGAGGAAGAGTGTGCAGGATCTTGCTGTCACAGAGGAGGGAACTTGTCATGTGAAATATGGAGTGGCCCTGGTTGACATGTCATTGAGACCTCCCATATCCTACACCCCCACACTGGCATCTGCTGATCTCATTCACATTTAAATAGTGCAGCTCCTCTGATACCCTCCTACGTCCCCATGTCAGATTCTTTGATCCCCTCATTATGTTCTCCAACTGCTGGTGGCCTCCATCATACCCATTCCTCCGCCCTTCCCTACATGTCGCCTGTCACAGCTATGCCTTGTTCCTTCCAACTGATCTGAAGGGTGGAACCAACTCAGAACTTGGGGAATATGCAAGCTTTCGGGCAAACAAGCGATGCGCCATTCGCTTATTTGACAAGAACTGTCACTATGTTCAACATGTTGTCTTCTGGGAATGTGTAACTAACCTCAGAAAAAGGGATGTGTTAATGTCAACTGGTGCTAATCTGGAAATCGCCTCAAGAGGTGAAACTGTGGTTCTCACCACAAGTTAATGATACTTTCAAGAACTATCATAACCTGGTTATGAGTAGGACTACATGTATATGGGTCCTGTAATTCATGTATGTTTGGAGCTAAAGACAAGCACACATGATCAAATAAATCAGCATAAAAAAACATAATAAAATAATAGCAATACAATTAGAGAGGCAAAGGCAAGACTGTAGAGCATAGAGTTGGCAGGTCTCTGGAAAGACGTAACATCATGTGTGCTGTTCTCTCAACATAAGACAAGATAAATAGCCTATGCAACATGGATGGAAGTTCGAGGCAAATTCTATGCTATCAACAGATATTTTTTAAATAAACTTCAGGCTGCAGTTTATATATGCATTTGATAAATGACCTTGCGTTAATCTAATGAGGTTTGTTTCTCTGTAATTTTAGACTTGCCAGTCATCAGAGTCTATCACATCATCCTACATTCTCTAAAATCAGCCCTAAGAACACATCCTATTGGATAAGAACCTCTCTTTAGGCATTAAAAATGTATACTCCTAAAATGCTGATGTCAAAATAGAAGCTTCTTAACACCAACTGCACCCCAGAAAAGAAGCTAGACCAAAATCACACATCATAGCATGGATATCAGACAAAGAGTGAGAAAACAACATCACTAGTGCTCTTCTATGGCACAATAGTGCCCCCTTTTGAAATCCATCAGCTGCCTTAAATTACAGGAAAAAAAACTACATCAGAAAAAAAACTGAATACCAGGAAACACCAAGTTCATACAAATCTGTGAGTTTACAGAAATGATTGCAATGGCCGATAGTCTATATGGGGCCTGGAGATATAAATTAATTGATTAGAGAGAGTATCATTTGATGTCTGAGCAGGGCAGGTTGTTGGTATCATCAATGGCATCGGTTAGCAGGATGTGAGTAACTGGAGAATTCCTTTGGCCTCATATGCACACTCAGCAGCTGAGCCTGTGCTCTATCCGGGACATAGCGCTGGCAATTGAGACTTGATTACAGCTCACCAAAAAAAGATAAATTAATCAATAATTTGAAGTACCAAAACCTATGCAAAATGCTTTAGTACTTGCAGTCAATTCAAATAATACCTAATTATCTTGACCCCAATTTACAAATCAACATTGTTGGATTGCAGTGTTGGACTTAAATACACATAGAATCTAGTTTAAAACATATGCTTAACCTTAGTAGTGAGATTCTCATAAAATCTGATAAATGCAGACAATGCTATGTTTGCAATTATAAGAGTTTCCTTTCAGCATGAGAAATGTTTCTACGAATGTAACAATATTTTGTTTTATAATACAGGTTTCTTGGGAAATCCATATTATATGTACAATTATAGAAAATTCAAACAGTGACTTCTGGACATTTACATGTCTTAACAAAAGAACGTATCACTACTGCAGACAGGGGCCAATTTAATCCGGCTAACTGCCACCCATGTGTTGCATTCACACATTTTGAGATGACAAAATATGCCACTTCTCATAGCTAATTGCTGGATGCTGCTCGTCTCAACAGCAAGGTGTATTAGCACCGTCACACTGAGAAACAACAGCAGGGTGAGAAACAAGGCCGCATTAATGAAGAGAAATTAATCCATTTAACTTTAAAAACACTCGGGATATAATATACTTATATGGGGTAGCCATGCAAATATCATGCAGAAACAAAACCGTGGTGCAGATCTTCCTTTGATATATAAACTGGTAATAAACCAGCGAGCTGCAATCAAAGTCATTTATAAAAATGGCTGAACAGCACCAGTACAGCAAAGTTGAACTGTTCAGTCAAACTATACTTATCCAAAACCCACAAATTCAGTTGTATACAAAACTTGTGTAAACTGAACAGTTTACACAGGTTGTGAAAATCATTGCTAATCTGCCATAAACAATTTCCTTATAATATTGTTGAGGTTGATGTTAACGAGCTTGCTTGAAAGTTTTGAAATGAAAGCCTTTAAAATGGTCCAATTCCAAACGTTTAATATATACTCACATAAAAATGCCATTAATCAAGGATGTCACAACTCAAAGAGGAGGAAAGTCAGGACTGCAAAGACAAGACATTTTCAAAAGTTTTAATTGTCTTTTTTTAATACATACATTATTTATGACATACATACTCTCTTTGATACACTCGGTTGGACCAGAGCAGAGAGCTTGGTGACAGGATGCAGCGAACATTGAAATTGTTCTCCACCCACAGGGCAGATTGAGCTGATGACTGCAATAGAGGGAGGAGGGTTATGATTCATTTACAGGAATACTCGAGAAAAGGTACACTCTTCTTCACTTCAGCCAGATGTTCTTGTCTCCGACGTCTGCGTTATATCCCTCTGCATATTTCTTTCCTGGGAGCTACGGGACAAAAAAATATATATAAAGAGGTATAGCACATAGGAAGAAGGGAACACTCGATATGTTTAAGTAGGCAAGGTAAGCATAATGTGAAACAAATCCCAGTAAATACATATATAATATATATAAATAAAATTAATTAATTAATTAAAATTGTCAGGAAGAAAAGGGCAAGAGTAAGAAAACTACTTGACCAAAGTGAAAACAGCATTGCATGTCATTGGTGGAGAAAAAAATAGAGCACAGATGGTTTTGGACTAAGAAGTACATTTGGACAAGATTCAACAGTTATGTGATCAAAGAAGCCAGATCTTTTCCCCTTAAAGCTTTGGAGAACAACCTGCTTAAGACTCATCCATCCTTTGGTGTGGGATGACAGTCAAGACTAATGGTATAGCAAAGTGCTAGTGTCACTCGGGGCGACATTGCAGTCCATCACCCTCGAGCCCTGGCAAACAGCATGTTATGAGTTACTGCTAATGTGAGGCCACATCACTGACAGTGATAGACAGCCAAACTGCTCTCTGTCACCCACACCCTGCCGTGTCATTAGTCTTGTGAGTTGGAAACAAAAAGTATCCCTAACTAAAGCCTGCCTTTACAAGGCGTTCTCAACTAGTTGACAATTGGGCTGACAATAGCCGAAAGATAGCAGAGACAGACTATCAGTCAGGATTGAGACATTACGTTACGCATAAAAAAATAAATTTTTATAAGCAAATTGTCATGAATTAATACTCCCATTTGTCATGCTACCTGAAGTGAATTAGTCAACTATGCTAGCCCTATATACAATTTTATTTCTCTCTTGAAGTGAACTTTATCTTGACAACCCGACTGAGCTTTCAGGTATTACATTAAATTCCCCCAAGCACGTTCTCCCACTCATTTCACAACAATATGGCAGTGAGCAAAATGTCATCTCAAAGAGCCACATTACCTAGCCCAATTCTTGCAGCACCACAGAGACAAAACTAGTCTCAAGTCAATAAACAGTAAAGGTCAGGTCCTAATGTTTCCCTGCAGGACTGATGATACTGACGCCTCCCAGAATATTGTGGCTCTGGCATTTCCTTCTTTTCGTTCACAACTCAATATTCCAGCAGGAAACTTTATAATGCTGGAGGCAAAGCTATTATTGTCCTGGCCAGGTATGATGGTAGAACCTTTTCATTAAGAACAAATAAACTAACAAAACAGGGTTGATACAAGAGTATATCCTGGAGTGGCAAAGCATTTCTTATATTCAAATCATGTAAACAGTGATCTATTCTAGCTCAGAATACACATGCCAGACAAAATGGGAAATTTGTTTTTCCTTACCGATTTTAAGTGGTAGTAGTTGGCATCATACTCGTGTGCCCCAATGGTGACCTCAGGTAGGAACCTAGGTATGCAAGCCAGATTCGCTACCTTCTGTTTGTCCTCCACCCTGGGGAGAGAAGCAGGGAAATCACAGGCTGATGAGAAAAGCTTCAGAGCTAAAGACAGGAAACTAACTGATTTGGAAAGGTCTATTATTTTAGGCAGTGTTTTGTATTTTCTTTCCAGAAAAGGGAACAAGAGAACAGTTGGTTGCTAATTAACTCAGCTTTTTTATTGCATTATTAACATATTATTATTCTATTCAATTAAATTGTGAAACTTTAAAAGTATCTGTATGACTATTAAGAATAAAAAAGTCATCATGGCATTTCAGAACATGAACACTTACAACATCCTCATGTAGTGGTAGGTGACATCATCCTGCTCAGTCCAAGGTCCTTTCTCAAACTTCAGGTATTCGATATCTTCTGCGACCTGCGGACAAGCATTGAGAAGACTGAGGCTTTACTGCAAGGACAGACTGAAGATGCAAAATAAAGACGACTTTACATGGTTAATGATATAGTCAAAGGCTATTATCATGAGTGCATTATAACACTTTCGTACCCTCTCAATGTCTTGTGCCTGGGTTGCATCATAAGCAAGCAATTCGGCATTCTCACTGAAATAAAGAAACATGTTTATATTGAAATGAAGCTCTCAAGTATGAATTGGATTATTTCGCAAAAGTAGTTGTCTATAGAGACTTGTGTTCCTCGTATTTCATAGGGTCATTTAAAATCAAGTATTGACTATGGCTGGGGCCACAGAATCTGTGTAGACTCAGAGGGCCGCAATGCCCATGGGAAAAAGGGTCACCATATGCAAGTACAGAACCAGTCCAAAGTTTGGACAGTTTCCCATTCACCTTTGGTACAGTTTGTCTAAATAAACTCCAATAAAATGATCTAAAAAATTTCAAGGATATTACATTTTACATTGCTAACTGTTCAATAAGTTAACAACAAATGAACAAAAACATTAAAACATTTCGGTTTTGCTCATCTCGAAATGCAGGAACAGGATGTTGCTTAAGGTTTAGAGTTAGTTTTAAGACTTAAATTGGCATAAACATTTTGTTATGCAAGACTAATTTATTATTTTAAAAAGTACAAAAACTAAGTCTTAGTCAACGCACCTGATCTTGGGCAAAAAGGACTTCTTGTAGGCATCCTCAATGCTCTTCAGATAAGCCAGGGGAACATTCTGAAGGTAAGACTAAAAAAGAAGAAATACTTAAACATCATAGAAATACAAACATCATATCACACTCAAAACTGCTGTCAAATTAATCCCAAAACTAGACTACACCTGTGGTGTATTAAACAGTGTTTTATTTCCATATACCTGACACTTTTTCAATCTTGCAGGTAAACAATGCAAATTTTTTTTTTTTCATTATTTAAAAAATTATTACAAAAAAAATACTACGCTACACATTAACGTTCTATAAAGGACCACTCTTTTGCAGAGTTCAAACAGCTGTTCTTGGTTTCTAGTTTTTAGTAAATAAAAAACTTAAAATTTAAAAAACACTTGATGCTAACCTTTTTAAATCACAGCCACTGTCCTCCATTAATATTTAGGCTTGAGTTTAAATTTAAGTAATTTAAGACAGTACATTTGCATACCAATAAGGAGTTGGACACATAGCATACTGCCTCTCCAATACCCATTCCAATGATAATATAACCAATCTAATCTACATTACTTAGGAAATTATCAAATAATTGCAAATGGCAATTCAACAAGTGGGCTAAGATACCAGGTAGATTTGTGCACAAAATTGTCAAAAAAAATACATAAACCTGTCAGAAAAGCCTTGGCCTACCCTACGAGACCTGGCACTGTGTCAATCAGTAATTAACTGAATTTAACATGAATTCAAGCAGACCTCTAATTCTTTTCAAAGGGAGGATTATTGCAATATACAAACGCATCATGGCAATAACTGCCCAGCTTAGTGAAATGTCTACCTGTCTGCTAAATGTAAGAACCCCTAAATGGCCAGTGTCTGCAGGAAGGCATCAATTAATTCCTGCCTATGCAACATAATCAGAGGCATTTGGCAGAGGAAATGTTCCAAGTAAGAGTGTTTCAAAAGCTACAAAAATAAAATTCTCCATAAAATGTTTAAACTTCCTCACAATCTGGAAACCTCACTCTTTAAATGTATATACACTATATTTTAGATTTCGAATGTGCATTTAGTCCTTTCTTTTCTTCTTAAAATATTTAAACCATATAAGGTATCTTTTCCTGCTTTAAAAAGAGGCTTCACATAAGATAAATATAATTTCCATACAAATGCCGTTAACATTGGCACCATTACAAAATAAAATCTGCAGAATTGCATAGTAAAGAAAGAGTATTGATAAATGTGTCACTGCAGGACACCAAAACCCTCTGTCATTTGATTGCATACGCATGAGTTCTGAGTTACTTTTTAAAATGTGCGCAACACAATCATAAGTTGAACTGAAACTTTCAAATGAATTTAGAAACATTGCCAGTGAAATTTAAATGAAACAAAAGTAATTTGTCTACTTTAACATAAGTTAAATGACAGTAAGTTTATATTTAAGCAGACTATCCTCTGTACCTTTCCTGACTGTTTCAACCTCTTCTGCACTTCCTCTGCTGGTGTGTCCACATAGATGACCAGATGAGGGGGCAGGAACTCACAGATGCTGATGCCCTTGATCTCATTGTAGTGGTCCACACCTGCATGTAAAAAACAGGGAATATGGCAGACACAGACATTTATAATAACTAGGTCACACATGAGCAAAAAGAGGCAAATTACAACCGTGCAATAATGCATACTCACACTGCTTCCTTATGTAGCCTTGTTGGTACATAGCCTCCACAAAGACCATGTCACTGTAGGGTGAACGCTCCAAGACGACTCCTTGTCCTGAAAAACGAACATCCATCAATCAATCAATGGCCAATTAATATGTTTGTAGAGGGCTAAGTACATAAACCAATCAAGATAATTCCACTACAAACCCATTCTAAAGAAGTCATAAAACATGTTCTAATTCAAATCATATCGTCTGTCTTACAGCCAGTACCTGTGGTGAGGAGGTGTTCAATGGCATTTGAGTACTGCAAGAGTCTCATGACGTACATCCAATTCTGTAGGCGGTATGAGTTCCCATCTGTAGCCTTTGGGTCTAGGTAGAACTTCTCTAGGCTGCAGTTCCCATTGAAGGCAATAGGAAGGGGCTCTTTCTCTCCTGTCATCTTGTCCAAGTAGAAATTATCTGGCTCCGGCATGTAAAGCATCCCTAGGTAAATTAAAAATATATATTTATCTCATCAGGGTACAAAAAGACTGACTATTTGTTGCCAAAATATCTCTGCATGAGAATGTAGAATGATCTAAAGGCAAGAGAGCATTACCCAACTTGTCAGCAAGCTTCTCTGCCAACGCCCCTTTTCCTGAAGCAAGGTTGCCATCTATAGAGATTATCTTGCTGTTCTCCTTAAATCTGGGAGTTGTCCTCTCTCCCAATGCATAGGCCCACCAGCCATACTGTAGTTTCCTAACTGAATTTGTGTGGATGCTGACCTAAAATATTATTACCGAAAAACAATGAACTCCGTAAAAAAGCAGATAGGAATCAGTTATACTTAAATACATTTGTAATTATAGCATGGATGCATAGTAAATGACGAGCTGAACAAGGAAAAATAGAATGACGCTACTCACATTATCAACAACAATATTATAATTCCTTAAAACAAAACATCGTAGCATAACGTTAGCTGGCTAATTGTGGTAAACTAACGTGTATTTCGCTGCGCTGGGTATCGCTAACGTTGTCTGACAGTTGCACGAGACAATTTGGAAGTCATTTGAAAATTATGTAATTGCTATATAATGTGGCTTACTAGAACTTCCCTGGAAAAATGTTCATCTAATGGCAATGCCTTAATTATTCATCAAATGATGAAAATGAACCAGTTCCAAAAGCCAACCTTGTTTGCTAACACAGCAGTGCTAGATAGCAAGTAGCAAATCGCTACCATGTCCTTAGCTTGTGAACTTGAGGTTCTCCGTCTAACAATTTAACTGCATATGAACCATTCTGAGGAGCTTACCATATGCACACTTGTTACTGATTTAAAAGCCGTTGCACCCGTGGGGATGACCAAGCGAATCACCCGTAACGATAGTGCCATATTTATTTTCAACGAAAACCTCAAACCTGACCTGAAATCGCCCTTATCTTTCGAGGCGCTATCTGATTGCGTCACAGTGTGGTCTTAGAGCTTATTCGTCTCTGAAATTCTACGTAATATGTTGTCTGCATAATTGCCCGAATAGTACAGTTATCATGAAAGCTGTGCACTGCAATTTATCAATTTATCTGATGATAGTTAGCTAAGAACTAGGCCTACTGTATGAAAGTCTGAAAGGTCAGCAAAGACTATTTACTTCACTCACTGCCTATATAGATGCTCAGTTGTATGACAAAATGGCTTGTAGCATTGGTGACAACGACACAGAGTCAAATAAAAAACAAGATGACACATTTCTAAAACACATTACATGAGAAGTTATTGTTTATAAGTTAACTGATGAACACATTTAAATCCTACCCTTTAAGAGCCATAGTTGAGCTAAATAGGCAAAATATTACACCCAGTAGATGGCGCTAATGACACAAGAAAAATAACTACACCGGGAATAACTGGACCAGCTCCTCACAAAAGTAGATTACAGGAAAGTACAGTAGGGAAATTGCATAAATTGTAAATACAATTCTTAAATTCCCCAATTTTTTTTTACTCGGCACAAAAAATTTACACATTATCCGTCAAATGTATGTTTTTAAGGACCCACCCGACAATTTTATAAATTCCCAATAATGTAATTGTAAATAATTTCAGTCAGGAATCTGGACATTTCATAAAATCATTGGTCAAGTTATTACAATATCGTGTTTTATATAAAAAAATATGAAGTAGTATTGTAATACATTATCAAGCAGTATTACCTTTTCAGGAAATGATAAGACTTTTTTTGTCTAAACTATGCCTTTAAGTGATATTTTTGTTCAAACTCATGTGAAAGACAGGATGTGAATTCATAGTGCTTGTGCATGCTCAGATGCGCTGTAAAATCTTAAATCTGCGAGAGGGCTGGACACAGGCTGTATACGTTGCGGCTTCCATGTCTCCAGAGCTGGCAAAGCGCATGAAGTGTGGAGATATGTCTGGCATCGCAATACTACAGCTTCCCTAACCCTAACCCTAACCCTTGCCTTCCTATGAATGACACACAGATGAGTCATTGTTCACTCACCCCTGTCTTTTCAAAATCCCAAAAATATGAAAGTGTTGATGTTTGTTACTTTTCAGACACTGAAGTATTGTGTGTCTGTGTTCTTGTTGTCACAAATTTTTCCATAACAAAATCCTACAATACCAACAATTACATTTCTCACCAAGTTTTTAGCATTGAAAATAAATGGTTTCAACATTTTATGCCTTTGACTGTATCATTATCCTTGTAAAAGATGTAGTTTCATTAAACGTAAGGTGAGTAATACACTTGGAATCGAAAACAAACCGAGGTACACTGTACATAAAGTTTTCCACATGTTCCGAAGTTGAAAAAAAAACACTCCAAAAGCCTCTACAATTATGTGCATCTGCTCCTTTTCTTCTGAGGCCTATTGATGTTCTCTCAAAGTGGCAAGGTCTACCGATGTTGATTGACTACACTTTTCTGGTTGCCTCCACAGCTCACTGAAACACCTGTAACTTAGCGCTTCACATAGCACTTCCAGCCATCTTGCACATGGCTCCCCACCTGTTCCCCTGTAATACAGGCGGCCGTAAATGTAAACATGGCCAACTGTCAATTTCAACTCTTCCATTTCCCAGACTACATTTTCTGTTTCTCTTTAAAAATTGAAAAATACTCATGAAATGTTGATTTAAGGATATTTCTTTGCTATACATCCCATTGTATGACAACGACAGTCAAAGTTATCAGACTCAATGATTCTACTGGACTATAACCTTGCCGCAGCTGTAATATTTCGTGGCACAAATGACGCATCACAGGTTGGATCTCATTCTGAAAAATGAAATACATAACAAATAAAGAAAAAATATTTGGTGGAGTTAAAGCGAAGCAATGCAACATATGAGGCCTGACTTGGCCTGTAAGAATGATTTGTAACTTTGCACCAGACTGAATCTGTACATAAAGACATTTAGGCGTAGTGGGAATGACCTTAACCTAATGGCTGTCACAAATGAATGCACCATGATCACAAAAAAAAAGCAAATCAGCAAGTCGACACTGGCCACAAAAACAAACATGCCAATAGGAACAACTGCACTTAGCCCACCACAATCCCGAACAGAATACTGTGGCAAGGCAGCCACCGCACATCCACATCTCAATGTCCGCGCGTCTACCCTAACTCTAATGTTGTTTTCATATATGTAGGGACTTAATGTCCATCAAACTGGCCTATCAACGGTGTGGCAGCATTTTGACAACAAAAGCTATTGGAATTCTTACCTCTGTGACATACTCTAGAGATGTTTAACATAATATGGGGTTGCTGAGTTCCAATCAATCTAGGTGTCAGACCTGAAAAACAGGAGACAGGAATTTCCAGGACACAGAGCACCTTCTCACAATGTACCTCTTTCTAACATTGTGTTTATTGATAGTTGATATACATGGCCCAAGGACGAAATGTATCATTTAAAACTAACTTTGGTTGCTAGCGTGGTGGCACAACAAGAAGATAAAGTCTCAGATACACAATGTCTATGCACCCTTCAGCATATCAATATCCTCAGTATAAGATCATGTTGTTCTAATCTTGAGCATTACCCAGTTATCAATTCAATTGAAAAGTAAAAGTATGCTATATCAAAGAAGAAATCAATTGGAATTACTAACATAGCCTACTGTAGGCGGCGAATGGGAACATGGTGACATATCGTTACATTAGGAAGTAACAAGTGGGGATAAAAAATAAATACTGTGTATGGAAGTTAAAATCTATCATGAATTATAAGTATAGTGCGGCTTTGGGGTGTGACAAGAGAGGAGGCAGTGGGTGTCTTTTGTCCTACTCTAAATTACCCATAATAAATGTTTTGTGACTGACTGGTCTGGAGGCACTAAAACACTGGTCTACACTTGTATATTGCCTTCTCGCAAACAATGACACACTAATGAACATGTGCCAATCTAAAAAGTATCTGTGTACTGTACTTCGGTGAAGTGTAAAACGTTGAACAGAAAGTTTGTGTAAATGGAGCTGAAGGATGCATACCAATAACAAATAATACATTTTGAATAACAGTTAAATAACTTTAATGACAGTTGTCGTTAGAACATGTTTAACTGTATGGTGGTCCCTCTTTTCGTGCATGTAAACAAAAGCTTGTTATGGCTAGTTATAACACAGGATTACAAGCTCGTTAATCATGCTAAATAATTTACTCCAGCACACAAAGGGCTTATATGGTTAAAAAAGGCCAGTCTTCGTTGTAAGCTTTTGCAACGGTAATGCACACCTGCCATTAGGGGGCTTTAATTGGCTAGGCGGGTGTGGGTCACCAGAAATGTTGGTTTGTTATATTTAAATAAGTTACCCTAGTTGCTTATCACTATCAGACATGAGTTTTATGTCTATACTGACGGACACGTGACTATTGAGGCGTAGTGCTTGAACTTGCATAAACCTCAGTCCACCTTAAAAAAAATGCGTTGACTGTACTACTTGTTTATGATTTCCTGAAACCTCCCCATGCCAAAAAACTATTGGCCCTCTTTACCTGCTGCAAAATCAGCCCTAAATAGCTTCTGGGATCATTTGCATTGAACAAACTTAGCCTTACACAAGTTTTTATTTTATGGCTGAACACTTGTTGACTTTAAAGAAAGAAACGCCGTAGGAAAAATATATTGTAATCGTTTACACACATTCAGCCTAAATCAATTGAACTGGGAACTTTCAAAAACTTGGTTCTCTTCACGAACAGAAAAAGCTCCACATTGATCACGGATGGTCTCGACTGCTTGCGATCTGTCAGTGTCGACTTGGTGATTTCCTTTTCCACGAAGGGATCCTCTTTGGTGGACTTTGTTCGCCATGTCTGGATTTTAACTTCTTTTGCCTTTTCAGAGTCTAAGCAAGAAATTGCGCGTGCTATCACAGCTATCTGCTTGTTTTTTAAACAAAACCGAAGTGTAAACATGTTGGGAAATGCTGGGATTTATGCTGTCAAGAAGCGGAAGAAGCCAGTTCAGAAACCGTAAGGATCAACCCGTTTAATAATAAGCTTGTTGCGACCTTCTAATGTTTTACGAAATTATGTCTGTATTTTCACATGCGTTTTGTTGGTTCAGTAGAAGTGTTTTTAGGCCCAAGACCATGAATGCATATCAACAAATAAGCCCCACTGGCCCTGATTAGTACTGTGACTGTCATTTAATTGTTTACGTTCAGGTATACTAGTGTAGGTAAATGATTAGCTGTAGGCCTGTTGTGCTCGAGTAGGGGTAGGCTACATCAACCTAAAACTTTAAGTGAGCTATATAACAAAAATAGTGTTAAGTTTGATAGTGTGTGTGTGTAGAGATATGAACATATCTTCTAACAGACACAGGCTAGCCTATAGCCTACGCCCATTTTAAAGTTTCCTTAAGTTATACAATTCGACCCACACAAAATAGTCGGTAGGCTTTTGAAGGAACATTGTTGTACACCGCCGTGACTAAACGATGCGTTGGTCCAAGACTACCTAATCGATTTTTCCAGGTTACCTTAAGAATCTGTCTTCATGTAGCGTTTTGGTCTGGCATGGTAATGGTACTCTTGCATTAATCACAATCAAGTTTCGGAGTCCACTGCACTCTCACGCGATGTTTACAGGAGGGCGGGGGAAATGGGGTTTGCTGGCTAGAAGTATGATTTTGTAATCTGATATGGTTTCTCCTCATTTGGGGAACACTTTTTGGTCTAGCTCACTTTACTTTTGAGTTCAAGATATTTGTATTTTATGGCTAAAGACTAAAGTACAGGACTTGCTCTGGTCATCTAGAGTCAACTCAAAATATGAGCATATGTGCTAGACCTTTTTTCTGCAATTTATGTTTTGCTCTATTTATTTGGTATACTTTATTTTACAAAATAAATTTTAAAAAGTATGTACATTTTTTGAGCATTCTAAGAAACCTTATCCTTAATGTGCATATGGGGTGGGCGTGTGTGCAAACCTAGTTTACTATAACTGTAGGTAGCTTTAGTAAGATTTTAAATAGACTGTTCTAACTATAAAACCCATAAGAAAAAGTTGGCCTGTGTAGACGTCTTTGTGTTTATGAAGATGTGGGATTGTGCTGCAAGGACTGAGGTTTCCTGGACAGCCATCTGGGTTGGGAAGCACAAAGGCACCATTGAGGCTAACTAAACGTCTGGGGCCACTCCAATGGAATTCCAAACAAGTTCTGTTCATCTGAAGTCTTTGCCTTTTCCCATTTTAGCTTTAAGAATTGCCTTTTATTTGCATAATATGACATATGACATTCAGGGGCATTAACCTTACGTAGATGCCCTTTTAAAGGCAGCTTAATGGGACATCTTGGTTTGATTTCCTCAACAGCTAACTGTGAAAATTTACCTTAATTATTTCCTAAGGCTTATTAAAATCCCTGTAGGAAGGTAAATTGTAAAAGCTTGTGTTTATATGCGTTACCATATATTGAGCGAAATAGCTTATTGTCACTCTAAGGGAATTTACAGTTAAGGTATGTCCTAGTTTACTAGGGTTTTATTAACAGGTAGTGGGTGCTATTACAGCAGATTTGAATGACGACATTTGTTAGAAAGACAAAAACAGTCAACAAAGTTATGGAACTGGTCAGATCTATTACAATCTAATCTTCTCCTGGTATGAATCAACAGATTGACCATTAGAGCCAGCAAGCTCAACCTCAGTTCCATTTGTTGGAACAGAATTTCACATGGAGTTGAAAGCAGTGCTGTAGTGTAGAGCTATAGCAGACTAATCCATTTTCAGCGAGCTCAGGTGGAAAGAATACCAGGGTTCAACTCAGGACAAAAAAAAATGGGACTATGTTGGATATCAACTATTGTGAAGCAACTAAGCTTTTCATATAGTCTTACGGACTGTTTTTTGTGCAGGTTGCACATTTTGTGATCAACTGCAGACTTTTGCCATGGACTGTAACACTTTAAGGTGCAGTTTGTAGTATGGCATTTAAAAAATAAATATATTTCCAGTTAAAAATAGCCAATTATTTGTAAAAACGCAAATTACCATTGTAACCACAAAGTACTCATTGAAACAGGACTTCCTTTGACTGGTAATCAAATATCTTTAGGTTCATTCACTGTCCCAAAGTTGCTTGTTATGCCATTTCACAGACAGAGAAACAGAAATAGAGAGTGAGGAGGCATGATGTAAACTAAACAGTGAAAGCCCTGATGTCTGTATAGCCCCATAATGCACAGCAAGTGTAAGGTGGAAAATGATCTGAATGCTGGCCTTTGTCTATGAATTGTTTGCAAGTGAGGTCAGTCTTGCTTCATTTCTGGTAAGATGCTGCTTGGATCAAAGACTTGGAATTGAGTTTTGGCAGAATCGTGCAGGTTATTTAGTTGAAGAGGAGAAATATAGGGGAGTGAATGTGCTTATCCATTGTGTCTGTGACATTATGATATAGCCAGTTATTTTGATAGAGGTTAAGTTTTGAGTTTTGACCTTTAGCTGTAGTTGCTGTTAGCGTCCTGTTGATTGGATTGCAGTCTTCAACTTGTTGAAAATTTGAGGTAAGCCGATACTGAAACTCAAGTGCTTAGGCTGCTTCTTAGCAAAATTCAATTTTCCATGTAAAAATCATCATGAAATAGGAGACGTTTTATTTAGGCTAATTGTCTGAGTTAACTTAGGCCATGTAGGCCTAGGCCTATGTGTATCCTTTCCATTAAGCAGGCTAATTGGTAGTAGTAGATGCTGAAATACAAATTAGAGAAGCTATCCCACATGTCCTTCCTCAGTGGCTTTAATAAAGGTTGGAACTCTCCTTGCATGAAGTGTATGGATCTTGTGATTACTCCTGATATCATTCGGATTCTCACAATCTCTTTCCTGGCAAGGTAGGCTTTAACTTCTGCATTTATGTCTGATGTCTCTGTAGTGAATGGCATGTGTCTCCACTTTCGGTCATAAATCTGAACTTAGCCTTTCAGCAAGGGTGGTCTCAAGAGTCCACTGTTCCTGGTTGCCACTCAAATAAAATGAAAGATAAGGTGAGCTCAGTAGAACAAATAAAGACTTTGACGTGGAAACACTTTTTGTTGTGGAAGGTATTATTGAAGGGTTCAAGGTTTCTCTACATTTTCTATTAAAGGGCTAGTGAATCAACATGCATTTGTCAGGACAAATAATTTTATATGTAGGCCTATGGCTTACACATACAGTGCATTGAAAGTAGCCTATTCAAACCCTCTTACCTTTTCCACATGTTGATACGTTTCAGCCTTATTCTGAAATGGATCAAATAATTTTTATCTTCTCATGTACTGTTATGGTTCGTTTAGATGGGGTAAGAAGAAAACACGAGACTCCGACTTAGAGATAAAAGCCTTACGTACAAACTTTATTACTTCAGTACTGGAGTGCGATTCTATACAGACAGCAAGGGTGATCTGGAGACAATGACAAAGACTCTAAGTCCTTCTCTCTGTCTTATACTAGAATCCCACACCCTGAGCATGGCCCTAGCGACCTATCGTGCATGGCTCCGGGGTCTCTTCCCCTCCCCTTCTTCCTCTTGCTCCCTTGACCCCGAGGAAAGACACATCTACCAGAGCAACAACACGTCTATGTTATTTATTTTGCAGTGTCTAGATACCGTTCCTATGTCATTTAAATCACCTTCTGACACACTGCAAGTACAAGACACACACAGACACCTATTATTCGTTAATGCAATAACAAGGCAATAAATCAATCCCTTACA
>JAVQIZ010046031.1:0-19299 GCA_036023535.2 Galaxias brevipinnis | reverse complement strand
GTGTGTGTGTTCCTGCGTCTCACCAGCTAGGTTGTCCATCTCTTTCTCCTGCAACAGACTGACAGCGTCGTCATCTCCTTCCAGCATCAGCTCCGCCTCTGGGTTCTGACTGACCACTGATTGGCTGCGAAATGCCTTCTTTGACTTTAGCCCCTCCTCGTCTTCCTCTGTACCTAAAGGTCATTGGTCGATAACAGGACAAGGTTGAATTATTTTCACCAATCAAAGAGCTCAGCAACAGCTCTGATACTCCCTAGCTGTATTAGCTAATTAACCTGCTGGAAGATGTATACAACTTGCTAGCTGTTTTAGCTAAGTAACCTACTGGATTAGGTATACAACGTGCTAGCTGTATTAGCTAAGTAACCTGCTGGATTAGGAATGTATGAGACAGCAGAGAAAGTCAGTCAATATGGATGAATGACAGTGATCAATAGTTAATGATGGCCATGGTGAAATCAGCCTGCTTCTTACTGTTAGTCTCAAACAGAAAGGTTATTGATAAGTTACCACGATACAATACTACAATAAGTTATTAACAACTGTTGGGGATGCATAGAAACTAAACTGATTACCGTAATATAGAAGCGCCATTGCCAGAGCAGTAGTGCCCCCTAGTGGCCATGTGATGACCTGACACTCCAAAAAGAGGATGGTGTTGCATGCTGGGACAGCAGACTCACCGTAGTCCTCCAGGGCTTTGAGTGACACGTCAGCGTGGGTGGAGCCAAAGGCGTTACGTACAAATCTCCGCCTCCTCCTCAGGTCATCCTCCCAGTAGTCCAGACGCCAGAAGCCTTGTAATTGGCTGTAGAGACAGAGGAGGAGGGACAAAGGTTACAAAAACAACCAATAGAGAGAGAGCGAGAGAGAGAGAGAGAGAGAGAGAGAGAGAGAGAGAGAGAGAGAAAGGGAGGATGAGAGAGAGGGTTGGGTGCATGACTGTGTATATTTAGGCTACGTGTGTTATAGAGAGAGGGAGGGAGGTAAAAGCGAGAGAGTATGCCTATACGCGAATAGAGGAGAGGAAATAATAGCAGAGTTAGAGCGCCCTAAAAAGAAAGATTATTATTTTGCAGTGTGTGGTAAATATGTCAGGTACTTGATTGTATAAGCAGTTAAACTCAAAGACAAGCAAAAAAGTATGAAGAGTAACCAAATGAAAAAAGACAAAACATATAATTATATCAAATAAAGTCTGTCGCTAAGATCGGACCTAACAAGTTTAAATTAATAAAATAAATACACCGTTTTCTAATTGAAGACCTACGTGTCATAAAACAGGATAACTCACCTTATAATCTATCACACTTTCCTTGGAGAAAATGTTGTGGGAATGATTGCTGGGTGGAAGAGGGCGAAAGGAGAAGGAAGGACTGATTTGAAGAAAAAATTTTTTTTTTTCAGTTCTCTAAAATAAAGAATGTGAGCTCCTTCCTGGGACAGATTGAGGGGAAAGGGATGTGAAAGGCTTGGAGTTATAAAGCGCCGCTTGAAGCACTCAACGCGTCTCTGAACTTGATCAGATTGTATGTGTCCTGCAGCGAGTCAGCGGCAACCCTGTGAAACTCTCTCAATAGCACGAATTTTTTTGGCTAAGCACAAATCTCAGGATATTACAATTACTGCCATCTCTCTTTCTGTCTTTTATTCCTCCGTCTTACACTCTTTAGAGCTTTGCAAAAAAAAATGAACCCCTCCTTTCTCAAGCGACTTCAAGAAAGCCACATTTAGGCGTTCTGCCAACTACATTCAAGTTCTCAGTTAATAAGAGCCCAAATAGACAGCTTGAGAGAAAAAAATGCATATTAGTAGATATAGACATGACATATATAGATAGATAGATAGATAGATAGATAGATAGAGATAAAAAGATAGATAGACATAGTATATCTATGTAACTTTTATTTGTGTGTGAAAAACTTTTTTAAAACGTCTTTTGGCCTTCAAAATGTAGGCCTTACAAATTGTGCGACGTCTACAGCAAAAACAATCTATAAGCAAAAAGTGACCAAAAAAAAAGAACCTGCTAGGCCAAATTCAACTTTTACACTAGTTTATGTTCAACATAAGAATAAGGCCTCAAGTTTGACATATAATGCCCTGTTAGTCTACCTGAAAATAATGCCTGCATTAACCAATCAAATTAAACCATTGGGACGAACTGCCATTTTCAATACCAAACACTGCCAATCACCAGAAATCTAGCCAATTACAGCTCTTCTGTGCAGTCACGTGCTAGAGGCAGAGCTGAGATTTCATTGGGCGTTGTAGCACTGCCTCCCGAGTTCATTTATGTGCTGGGAGTGAGTGATTGACTTTATCAGTCCAAGGACATCATTCGTCTGGAAAGGGGGGAAGTTTGATCCTCTTTCTCACGGACCACAGTTACGGGAGTTTTCTCCCTGTTCTGTGCGCGAAGGATTGTTAATTTTTTTCGTTTTATTTGTTTCATTTTTATATCTAAGAAACTGCTGTCTATTTCAGCGCGCTAAAATCGGGGTCCCGTTAATCGCAGTGTGCTCCACGAGACTGGGGTTTCAGGTTTTTTTTTATTTTATTTCCGCTAACTTTGATTCAGTCAAATGACTATGCTACTTGATAGCGGTCCGCAGTTCCCATCGCTAGGAGTAGGGAGTTTCGGAACACCACGCCACCACCATGAGATAGGGAACAGAGACCCCAGCATGGGTCTGAATCCTTTCGCTGATTCATCTCACTCCGCAGCTTTCAAAATCAGCCCGGTGGCTCACGATATCGCCTCCAGTCAGACTTCAGCTTTCACCCCGCAAGCCACTGGATATGCAGCTGCTCTGGGTCACCACCATAGTGGACAGGTGGGTTCGTATGGTGGGGGAGCGTTCAATTCAACCAGAGACTTTCTCTTCCGGAACCGTGGCGTTGGAGAGTCCGCTGCATCGAGTGCTCAACATGGGATCTTTGCTGCCTCTGGAAGCCTGCATGGCCCTCCTGGAATCTCTGATAACCCAAGTCATCTCTTGTTCCCAGGGCTTCACGACCAGGGGGTGAGCCACACTTCTCCAAGCGGACATGTAGTAAACAGCCAAATGCATCTCGGTTTACGTGGGGACATATTTGGAAGACCTGACCCATATCGTCCGGTGGCAAGTCCTCGAGCAGACCCCTACAGTGCGCAACTCCACGGCTACAACCATCCAATCAATATGAATATGGGAATGAATGTGCCGACACACCATGGTCCGGGGGCCTTCTTTAGATACATGAGGCAACCCATTAAGCAAGAAATGTCATGTAAATGGATAGATGAGAACCAGATGAATCGACCCAAAAAGACGTGCGAAAGGACTTTCAGCACAATGCACGAGATGGTGACGCACGTATCCATGGAACATGTTGGCGGCCCAGAGCAAAGTAACCACATATGCTACTGGGAAGACTGCCCGAGAGAAGGAAAATCTTTTAAGGCCAAGTACAAACTTGTGAATCACATACGAGTACATACTGGAGAAAAACCATTCCCCTGTCCGTTCCCTGGATGTGGGAAAATATTTGCCAGATCGGAAAATTTGAAAATTCACAAAAGAACACACACAGGTAGGACTCAGCACATTGTTTAATAGTTGTCACAAACTAACACGCATAATTATTATACATGCATATTTTGACTATGTCAGTATTATCCCAAATAACACATGCACATTGAATGCAATAGAAAAGTGAAGCAGATAAATGACAATTTCTTTTTTTTTAAGGTCAAGTAGGCTAGGCCTACACTTTGTATGGGTTACTGAGATACGCAAAATTATGGTGTAGACCTACCTCCGATAAAAAAAATGCACTTCAGAAGTTTTAATGGTTGTAAGGATGAGAGGCATCAGATGGACTATACGGAGTCATTAAGACATAAAATAGGCTAATATTAAGTAGCCTATATAATAACATATCAGCATGTTTTAGTAAACAAGCTCTCAAAGTGCTCTGGATTATGTTTTGGGACTGTAGTTGGTCGGGTCTAAACTTTTTGCCAACTTAAAAACATTAGTGAGAATTGACCAGACAAAACATATAACGAGTTTATTAAATGTGTTGTTTCGTGGTTCTTTCAATTGTCCCGTTGCTCACATTATGTGTGGCCTAGACTGTCCTGTCCCTCCCCAGCACCCCCTCACCCCCCAAAAAAAAATATTGCAAGGGAAATGTTCTTTCAAAATATGGCCACATAGTTTTCTTGTTAAATTTGAAATGCTGACAAATGAACAGCAGCATAAATTATCACTGTAATTTGAATTAGTAAAAGGTTGGCTTTTAAAATAAGTAGAGGAAGCAATAGGCTAACCAGTTAGCCTAGTAGTGCATGGGATGTTACATTTTGACTAATAAAGGATTGCAATTTGCAACAGTTGATGTAGGTTACATAGGCTAATATTGTGTGTATTTCATCTCACAGGTGAAAAGCCGTTTAAGTGTGAATTTGACGGCTGTGACAGACGCTTCGCCAACAGCAGCGACAGAAAAAAACACATGCACGTGCACACATCGGACAAGCCATACATCTGCAAAGTGTGTGACAAGTCGTACACACACCCCAGCTCGCTCAGGAAACACATGAAGGTAATTACCATCTTCATTAGTCCTACACCTTAAACACATTAAGGTAGACCAGGGGCTTTAGCTTTACGCTATTGCCTAGCATATCAAGAGCAGTAGGCCTATATGACGTTCTTAATTCCAAATATTATTCTGAACTCAATAAATACCCTTGCATAACATAAATCCGATATATATATTTATGTTGGTCTACTTCGTTGGTTCAATCATTATTTCTAATACAGGTCCACGAGACACAAGGTTCTGAGTCGTCTCCGGCGGCAAGTTCAGGATATGAGTCGTCTACCCCACCAGTGTTGCAGTCAGCGAACACAGAGGACCCCACAAAAACGCCACCGTCAGCCGTGCAAAACACGTCTGGTCACGGAGATGGACTGCCACCCAACTTTAATGAATGGTACGTTTGAAGTCAGAAGTAACTTTTCTTAATGTGGACCAAGAGGAAACCTTACAAACATTTCACACTAAGGTGTACAATATGGGATTGGATCAACATGAGGAGTTGAGAGTAAGCCAGCTGTAGCAGGCCTAGTCTGTTCTCAGGATTCAAAATTAGACTTTTCCGAGTTGGAAGAAAACAAATAAATCATGAATAATAAAATAATACTTTCTAAGAATAAATAAAATGTTTTTCTTTTATTAGTTTACAGATTTCAGATAATTATTTTATTTTTCATTTCATGTATTTTCTCAAAATTTATTTAAAAAAAGAAAAAGGATATCTCACGTTGTTTTATATAATGGTGACTACTGTCGCCTTTCAATTGATTGTTAAATCTTAAAACAGTCTTAAGAAGCGTGCCAAAGTCTTTGTCTTGAACTTGAACAAAAAATAAATCATAAATAAATATATACTCGTGAATGTATTTCCTTGTTTGATGGGGTCGAATCTGTTGTCAACGTCCGTTTTCAGGTGGAGAAATGTGGTATTAGGTTACGATTGTTACCGTTAAATATAACGTTGCCTTTTGTTCATAACGTTGTAAATACATATCCATGATGCCATATTTATCAATTTGTAATTTAATTATGGGTATAAGTTCTGAATCTTAAAGCATATTTATGGAAATGTTTTCTAACAAGACTGTACAGTTTGGGTCATAACCAGCTTAACATTGAACAAAATGACAAACTCTAAAGCTCCCTTATTGCGATTGTATGTTTTTTTTAACCAATACATGTGTCTTATTTGGATCTAAGATATCATCTTTATGAATATAATGGATTTGTCAATATGATGCTCATTTCCATTTATTATTATTTAGCTTAAGAGACCATTGACATGTAAATCATCTATCTAGCTTAATTCAAGTGAGTTGATAAGCTATAATAAATGGTTAATTTTGGTTAAATTTAACTTTTTTATATTTTACTTTTATAGAATCAGAGAATAGTCACTTGTAGCATAACTTCAATACGCTTTGGAAAAATCCAATAGCCTATTTCACTCCTTTACAGATGTTAGGCGTGTGTGCAAGGTTTATTCCTGAATTCTAAATCAAGGTGACAGTATTTAGAGTATTTCAAAATCGGGTCAAATGCCCAACCATATGAGCCAGTAAGGCTGTCCTTTCTAGTTCCAACCATGTCTTTGTGCGAGTATGTTTAAATGTGTGCATCGGCAACAATGGAACTGTCACAACACAGTATCTTCAAAATAAAAGTTTTTTGTCTGTCAGCTTGCATTGTTTTAAATGTACTTCTTCTGTGAAACTATGCGTGTTATTTGTTAATGTGGTGTTGCATATAGAGCAGTTTGATTACACATTTGCTTGTTTTGTGTGAATAACCTGTCAAGAAGACATTTTTGTGTTAACAACATTTTGTGAAAAAAAAATATTAGATCTATGTGGGTTGGGAGAATATTGTTTAGTGACAAAAAGTGTTACAGCATTGCATTGTAACCCATTCTCAAGAATTGAATCTTATGCATATACAAAGTATATTGTGCTTATATGAAAACGATTTCAGACCACCAGCACTACTTTTAAAACAAAAATGTAAAACAGTACCTCGTGACAGTGTAATATGAAATAAGTTTATTTAAATAATTTAAGGAATATATGTTTTATATACTATTTTCTATACCTTAATTTAAAATAAGTACTTTTCTTATTCCAATCACATTTCTGCCCCATGTCCAGAAGTAATTCAAATTGCTGATACATAAACACAGCTAGAATGTGATGTTGTAACACCTTCTGGGAGAAATGGGTCACGCTCCAAGTTATTCCTAAAAAGCAAAATGTTTTACTGATGAACTGTGTCACTGTGCCACATTGAGGCAAATATAACAACTCTGTTCGTTTTATAGCGGACAGACAAAGGTTCCTTGTATTTTAAAAGTCGGCTACTGTTTGTTGGTTTATTTGTTTTACCAACTATTTAAGAAGAAATGTGAGCATACATTTGGACTGAAATTAAAAACCATGAAAAGACTTACGGAATGCGAAATTGATTATTATGTCACTGTTGTTGTTCTATTCGCCGCAAGTGATTATGTTTGCGATGCAGTTCCGACTGCACATTGCTGGAAGTCGGTAGTTTACTTGAACTTGACACTGATGAAGGCGCCATCTTAGCATCTTGTTTCTGTTGAGGGAATGGGAAAGTTACCAACCTTAGGCAAGTTACTGCTCCCTTGGCAGAACGGTGAAATATCGAAATAAAGTCTACCCCTATATGACATATAGCCTATGACCATAACTTGGACATATGGAATTCTAAATGTAAATTATAAAAGTGAAGACTTATACGGCCCATTAAAAACGCAAGCGTGTCCTGATGTCCCAGGCTTGCCAACAGCGCTTCGCATCACCTAGTTTAAAGTTGCTGATTTATAATACACAATCATCATTTTACATTTTTATATTAGATCCGCTTATTTATTTATGATATGTGACTTTTTTCCATTGACCTATGACAGTAGTTTGCAATCAAATGTAGCTTATACACCTCCTCACGCCTTGCCCTACCCCCATCTTCCTCGACTATCAACAGATTTAAGAATGTATTCAAATTCCCTTTCTCACTCTCGCGCAAGCGTACTACTGGAGTAGCCACTATTTTTCTGTTCACTCGTGCAGTTCAAGTTCTTCCTCACAGACCAGTGACGTCATATAACGGGGCAGGGTATTTCTTCAAATGAAGCAGGGAAATCTGAGGCACATGGGTGATGCATTCAGTATGAATTTGTTTTAAAGCAAAAAGCCTCAATAAAGAATACTGGCCAAGCAGAATCAAGCAAATTGCCAAACTTTATTTTAACATTTGAGAAAAGGGGTACGAGCAATTCTAAAAGACAAAAATAAAAATAAAATAAAAATACAAAAAAGGCTTATTTTTGAAGATCTTCAATGGATTAGAAAAGCCGCGTGTCACGTGGGATGAGTAGCAGCAGCGGTGTGATAGTAGGTTTACGTTGAGTACATTACTTAAAATAATAATAATAACCTTGTAGCCTACACCTCAATCTACACCGTGGACTGTTAGCAATAACCGCCGTGTTGAACTTTGTATATTTTCCTGGAAAATGTGCTGCAGAATTGGCTACTGCCCAGAGTTTAGGCGACTCAAGTGTTCTGCTCTCTATTTACTGTCTGCCGTGTGTAGTCTATGCGGTCCTTGAAACTTGTATTATTGGATTGATTTAACTAGTCAACCCGCCCACTACCTTCCTCCTCCCCCATGCTCTTCTCATCCTCATTGCATTTGCTGGCTAAGCAGGAGAGCATGGTCTAAGAGGATGAACCGATGCAAGCAGGTTCTGTCACGCAACTGAGTTTGCCAGCTTAATAAATTGAAGTCGCTGGCAAAATTATACTGTTCGTGCAATCCTATAACGCAGTAGTCTAATTATGAATTGGTGGAAGTACTCAGTTGTCGCTATCTGAGGCCATGTTCATTCAGCAAAAAGCCAAGTAGGCTCATAATAAATGCACAGGTGGTGTAGCTGCAATATCATACATTTGTGATTGTAATGAAGTATTCTAAATAGATGAGGAAGCACAGAGTATTAGGCATGATTTGAAAATAATCCGCTACCTAAACAAAGGGGCTACACAAAAAAACACGCTTATAAATAACAATTTTAAAATGAATCATTATGATTGGGTTCTCAATTTGGTCAATATTGCAAGCTAATGAGAATTTAATACCGTAGGCAAACAAATGTTTAGGCATTTAAATATACAAATATATATATATATATATATATATATATCAGTCATTAGGAATTTTAAAAGAAAAACACTCCTTGGTCGTAAGCCTACATTCTGACCTGACCAGAGGGTCTATAACATTATTTCGTAATCTAGTTAGATTATCAGGCTACACTAAATCTTGCACAACAGACATCAACTAAATAATCCTTGCATGCTCTCAAGTTCAATGTGTCAATTGTTCATACATTTTATAAGTAGGCCTACATTGCACACAAAAATAATAGTTGTAATAGAAATGGGTCTGAAGAATTGTCAGATTATCAATATCATGTCTAACAGGAGACAGTGTTAATATCCCAACATCTGGGAGGGTGTCAAAGACGACGAATTTCTCATCAGCGCAAGCGTTGGAGTCAACGCTAATAGGTCCCACGAGTGTAATGGAGGCAAACGCTCACTCAGCAAAGCAGATGTTCAGCATTGGGACCGCGTTTGTCTTTTGACAGATATATTAACAAAACACTTTAGAAAGTGTTAAATTAGCAATTGACTTTCTCTATCGCGCTTTGGACCAAAATCAGTTATCCCCGAGTCAAGTGCTTATTGTGCGTTAAAGGTCAAAATGAGAAAGGAAAACGTAAAGTTTGGTCGGCCAATTATTTTTTAGGCCTATACAATAACATCAGTCATAGCAGACTAGTATAGTATTCTTGCACTTTCCTAATAGATTTCAGTCAGTAGGCTACTAACCTCATTCCTTTCTATAAAATCACTTGGGCTTCTTCGGAAGACTATTCACTATCCCTGTAAAGTAACCATTTTTAGGCGGGCAAAATGAATAACAAAATAAGAGGACTTGTGGGGTCATTGAAATATATTGGTATTCATTTGGAAAGGACTCAAAGATTGAAATATGTTGGGGTGAATGTATTCTACGCATGCGCAATGTGTTGTTTAACGTTTGAAAACTGTTGTAAATGTTCTGGCTTGAAACGACACCACCTGATCTGATGATAATCAAACACCACAACTAAAGAGGGCATTTGCATAGCGAAACAATATACTCGAGACTATAACATCGCATCCTGTGTATTTTGGAACACAAAATGCTGGTTGATTGTTTGTCATTCAAACTTTCTTGACAACCATTGCATTTTTTAGGAGCATACAGTCCTGCAAAATAAAAGATTATCAAATGCAAAACGTTGGCATTAAAATATTACATGAATTAAAATAAACATTATCATTCAGTACCTCCCAAACATAGGGTTAGCAAAAAAAGAAAAGAAGACTTCTTTAAAGCTTTGGGAGTGCAGTTTCATGTTTAAAAAGCCACTGGCATAGCCTACATTGATAACTATCACCTGGCTGTGACCTGGGGAAATCTTTACTGTCTATTAAATGACCCCCAGACTGTTTATGTATCAGTATCATAATACCAAATATGGCCATAATTGCATGAAGTCCCACTGAAAAACAAGGATCTCTATCTCACAAATCAGTTACCAGCCCAGATGGAGTATCTCAATGATGATCAATTAAGGGAAATATTCATTAGGGGTGTATTCATTGCTTAGTACATATTGAATTATTAGAATCTGGAATTGCATTACTTTATTCAATGAAGGGGTTCAATACTATTCGCTTGATATAAAAATAGCTAAAGCCCCTGGATTAGAAACCATTTAACGATTAGAAACAAAAAAAAATCACACCTACACAATAGGCACTGGCAATGAGATGAAGCAGAAATACAATCGAAATGATAACGCATGCCTTGCCCAATTTTTTCCTAATCTGAGCCCTTGGTCAAAAAGATCTTTAAAATAAAGAACCTTGCAAATGCCGGAGTCTAAGATATATAAAGGTCCATGCAAATTGCAGGCCTCTAAAGAAAAGTACTGGTACAGTGCCCTTGTCTCCGCACCCCGGTAAAAAGTTGGCACGTAACTTTTCCTGGGCAACGTCGGCAAGCACAGCAAGCGTACACATATGCAGGGGGAAGATTGAGATTGTGAGAAGGGGAAACTGATTTACATACCAAATCTGAATTACAAAAATATACTTAGCAAGTCAAGCTATGCAGCATTGTAGATATATAGAGCGATTATTGTTGAAAACACCTGAGAATTTGGAAGGATTCTCATTCTCAACTCAAAGATATATTGCCTGTTTTCCTGACCGAAATCACAGAACAAAAGGGACTAAGAGTTACTCGTCCTTTTTTTTAGGCCATTACTGTGTTCTTGATAACCTTTCATGCCAACAAAAGGGTGACAATGCATTTTCACCTATAGATTCATCTTTATGAAACCCCATGATCAAAACTGTGATTGTTTGTCCTCTGGATTTTCTACAGTGTATGTTCCTCTTTGTAATTCTGGTAAAACAAATAGGACGAGTGAGGAACGGAGGTAGGGGGAAGAGGAGACAGGTAGGAAGGCCCAGTATGGTGAATGGGGGATGGGGAGGCCAGGTGCTGGCGGAAATTGCCAGGCTATTGCCAAAGCGACCTCATGCCAGGATAATGCAAGGGCCATAGGTGTCCCCGAGCCAATCCCAACCCTCATGCTGATAGCCTTTCAGTGCCTGTGGGACAATCTCTCAAGTAATTGCTTTTTCCTGTTTCAAACCTCTGGTTTGGACCGGCCTGGAAGGAACAAAAGAAGAAACACTTTGTTTTGGCCAAGCATTGCAGAAGTGCCCAACGACGTTTTAGCCATTCTTATTTACCGGATGGTATCCTTTTGTGTAGGCTAACATTATTGTCTTTTGCATGGTTCTTGTTTGATAATCGTTAGTATATGAATTAGGAATAGGCAACAAAATTAATCTGTATTTGTGAATCTACAACATTACTTAAAGTGTGAATAAAGTATAGGCCTTAATGTTTGTCATATTTAGTAAGTTATCAAAGCTTATTTCTCTTTCAAGAAACTGCTAGATTTTCTCTAAAAGAAAATACGACATATATGCATGTAAAAGATATCTGATAACTTCAAAATCTATTTTGCTTAACATTTTTCAACTTTGAGACACTCTATCCATCCCCTGGTATGATGACCCATGACATAATTATTTTCTAATGGAAGGAACGCAACCTAAAACTCTTTCCACCCTTTTTCTCTACAAAATTCCAAAGTCTTCGAAGTTGCTCACATTTTCTACGGTATATGAGACTATAATCCTCATTCGTTCCTATGACAACCACACATTCAAAGATGGTTAATTAGGCCATTGGTTTTAAAGTTATCAAGTTGCTTAATAATCGACAATTAAAATATGTTTTATTGTTTTAATTGCATGTTCCAATGAAATTATTAAAATAATTAAACATTGTAAGTAGGCTGATTGCAAATATTCCTCCACTATGAATGCAAGCAAGCAGTGCTTGAAGGCCGGCAAAAGGTGTGCAGTAGACAAAAGGTTCAAATGTGACTGACAGCCTTCCCGTAATTGCATTCTAAATCTCACAAAAGAGAAAAAGTACCGCCATGCATCATGTTATTAACGATTCACTTGCCGAGTCCTTTAGGATCTCAAACAAAATGAACTTCAAGTAAACCTCAATCATGCACCGACCCATTTCCCAACGGTCTAGCCTATATGCCTGTGTCGGCCTTGGGACATACAATTGAATACAACTTGTAACCAAGCATCAGAATAAGTTTTAAATGTTGGCAATATCAATTCAATATCAATTCAATCGTGGTATTAGACACAAAAAAACACGGTCCGATGGAACAAACTTAATTAAGATATAAGACATCGATTAAGTTAACTTATTATTATATATTTTCCCTGTGTTTTTTCAGCTTGTAAAGGTCAATTTGGAACACGGATGCCTAGCCACTCCGTGAACCTATAACATTATAAAATGAATGATATCTGTTTAATTTTCGTTTACTGACGGACATTCTGCACGTAAAAAAATGTACATGGGCCTAAAAATATGATTCATAAGGCTTACAAAATTTTTTTCATACTCTTCCTAAAAACGCCCCGCTGTCTAGCTTGTTTTTTGCGTGCGAAAATCTTTCATTTATATTCTATAAGTCAAGAGCAAGTGGTGTTTATGTGATATTGTAAGCCATTACTTCGGGATCTTTGTGTCTGGGATCTGGCTCTGTTGTAGCCCACTGAAGATCAAATTAGCAAGTTCACTCACACCTCCAGAGATGCTGCTGTAACTTCACTGTGATAATATCACAAAACAAAACTTAAACAATATCCAAATATATGTTACAAAAATGTATTTTAAAATAAATTAGTTATGCTGTAAAGAAAATGTTATTATGGCACCATTTAAATATTTTTATGTTACAAATACCCACAAATTAGTTAAAGTTCTGTGAGGTTCAATTGAAATTTCATATAGTGTGCCTGTCAAATACCCAGTTTAATTTACCTCATCTGCAGAATGATTTTGCTGTATTACCTAAATAAGGTGAAATCCGGGACATGCAGACTCTAGACTGGTTGTCGGAGTCAGTGAAGTGTGAAATTGCAACACCAGACAGCAAGCATAATAGCTCAGAAGGGGGCTAATGTTCCTGCTAAATTCACAGAACATTTTTATAATGGCCAAATTCAAAGAGAAAAAAAATATATAGATTATGCTGTGGTTGGTTCAGTCATTGTTTCTGCCAGTCCTCTTCTGTGCTTACGCTTTCTATATGTTCATTTGTGTCTTTTATTAAGACTCAATGCACTAAAGGGATGCTGACCCTAAGTGCTCTTTGTGAAATAGAAATAATATGGGCAGTGTAATGGGGTATCAGCCCCAGCGTTCCTTGGTTATAATTTGGACCCTTTAGAAACCTGCCATCAGCAACAAACGGCCTGGCGTGTCAGTGGAGGAAGAGACAGAACAATTAAAATTAATAACTGAGTGCAGTTCAGTTTCCGCTCCGTCCCACCTAGCACACCACTGCACAAATACATGCAAGTCTGCAAGCTCACACTCAAACTAAAAAGCAAATACACACACGTGCACTTATACACACAACGATATACATCCACACACAAATTCATACATCTACACCAAACAACTACACCCACAATGGCTGGAACGCACACACAGTCAAACAAAACACACAAAGACATGCACACTCACACTCATTTGTACACAAACTCAAATCAGATGCACGCATGCATGCCCACACAAAAACAAATACACACACACAGTTGAGACACTTCTCATGCTGACATGCTGAGAGAAGGCTTCGATGATGCTTTGTTTATATAAAGTTTAATAGTGGTTTCACATATTTCACATCACTTTAGTATCATCTTACTCCAAATAGCTCCCAAAACCCTGCCTATGTTCCACGAACAGGCCCTCTGGTGCTCAACCTCATTGTCCCTCTGGCTGAGGTCATTGTCCTGGTTGGTCCAAGTGCTCCCCAGCCTCTGAAGGGACTCCAGCATGGCACCTCTCAACCCACACAGTACTCTAGGTCAAAGTACCTTCTGGATTCAGGGGGCGCACCTCTCCCATCTTCAGGAAAAGCATAGAGGTAATGGTGTGGAGGTGTGACTGAAATCTATTCATTGATTGATTGTAAGGACGGCTAAACAAACTCTAGCCTTTAGAAAGGGGGTTAAAAATATTTTTGCCACAGCTGAAAGACATTGAGAAGAATTTGTTTCTTACATTAGTTTGGTTCATGTTACCGAGATCTTCTTTGAATGGAGGCAAAAGGCACTAATACTGATTTGACACACTAGAGCAATATTTAAAACCTTACAAAACTTAAAAAGTGATAACTATTTAGCGAAAAAGGGGGCGGTTTTGAGCTGTACAAGTAAAACAAGCAATGCAATATGCAGTATTGAACACGATATGAAGACGTGACATTAAATTTATGACAAAAGGTGTGGAATAACAAGACAAAAAACGATTGTATTCGGCCCTCAAAACAAAAAAGCTCAACGGCAGAGAGCAATGAAGGGGGGTAAAATCTTGATCTTGTTCCTGTACTTTGTAAACACCATATTGATATTAAGACTTGGCAAGAAGAAGATCCCTATGATATCTGCCTAAACTCAATTTAAAGCTTTTCCCCTCAGGACTCGTATGTCAGAGAGTAAAAAAATAAATAAATGAAAAAAAAGCAGAGGTATACAAAGTGTTCTTAATTAGTGTGATTTTAGGATTTTAGATTTGTTTTGATGAGTTTTGGGCAGCAGACGGACTTTTGGCTAAGCATTCGAAAGAGCAGACAGACAGACAGACCGTCCAAGCGGTTTAGCCTTGTTTAAAATTATTAATCCACCTCTAATTCCAGCTGGCCCCCTAAAGAATAGGGCCCTATCAAAAAAATCAGCGCCTTCATTGTGAGTCGTGGCAGAAGGGGACTGGGCGTATTTTATATGCTCCAATCAGTTTCTAGAGATCGGGTGATTAAGAAAAGAATCCCAAGCCCCCTCTCAACGGGGAATAACGGAATCATTAATTCTCCATTAATTTCCCCAAAAAAGACATGTCGACTGGATATACTGCCATACACAATGTACAAGACAGGAGCAGCAGAGCGACAAGTGTTTCATGCTCTCTTTCAATGCAATTTAACATTTTGTGAATGTATGTGTATGAATTGTGAATCGCTGGTGATGTAAAGCTTGGTAAAGCCTCGAAGGCTATTGACAGGGGACTGCATCAGACGGAGACGGGAGCAGTATCTGACAGATGTTTATGTGCCTCTAGCATCTGGCAATGATTAAGACACCTCGGTTTACAAGTTCACAGGAGTCAAGCAGAGGCACTCCCTGACCTAGCAGAGGCACACACAAGCCCCAAAACCAGCAGCCCGAAACCCAAATGATAGTGAACTTCATACAGTTCCAGACCAGCTCACCCGTCTCCATAGTTTGTATACTTATGACCAGGGGCAGGGGAGGGGAGGGACTATTGAGGATAAAGCCAAACCTCTGATATGGTTCTGCCCCATCACCCCCAATGTAAATATCCAACCATAATAACATCTACTCTAAACACAAAAGATTAATATGGTGCTGGTAAGGGGGATGTGTAATTTCATTGAAAAACAAGCCGGGACCATGTCAGGGCTCATAACATCAACACCCCAAAAACACACACACGCAAACACACGCAAACACACACAGACGCACCGGGACACACACACACACACACGTAAACGCACACCCAGCCACACACAGAATATGTCTCTGCCATTAGAGCTGTCTCATTTCAGAATGACAGCTTTTAAATCTGTCCATCTCACTTGGTCATTGATACACACATGCATTAGAAAATGTCACACAAACACACACACACCCACACATTACACACACACACGCACAAGCACAGTCAGCGTCGTTCCTGGTGTTCAGACAGGAAATTGGACCCAATTAAAATTAATCAATGGCAGATAAGTAAAAAGCATTTCAAAAATCAAAATCTCTCAACCTCTCTCTATTTCTGTCTCTTTTGCTTATTCTTTCTTTGTCCATCTTTCTCGGAAAATGATTTTGGAGTGCTGTAAGATTGACATAACAAAGGAGATTGTTGTAGAAACACTAATTATTTAATGAATTCTTTATTTATTTTAAAGTTGCCTGGCTGCTGATGTGCCCAAACTCTCACAGTAGATGTAAAATTACAGGCTGGGCGACAGTGAGTGACACTTGAACAGAGACACGGGAAGGCGGTGGGACATGCCCACTGAGCTATCCAAGCAGCGCCTTTGCCCCTAATGCTGCGGCAACAGCCAACCCCAATACTGCCTATGGACCAGCACATCCATTTACAATACTCACACACGCACATGCACACAGACAGAGACAGACAGACACACACACACACACACACACACACACACACACACACACACACACACACACACACACACACAGGCACTCACACGCACACACAAAAAGAAAAACTGTCATATTAATCATGGTTGCTCAGCTAACTGGTGTTGTCCGTTTCGCCATCACTCTCCTGGGGACTCCATATTTCAGGAAACCACATTTAAAACACTTGCCATTAGAAAAATGATTTACCTCAGCGGGGGCCTGAGACATCCACTACTGTTTATCAATTCGAGCCTGCCAACATATTCTCTCTTGGCATAGGGGTAAAGCTTTCACCAAAACGATGTGTCCTCTCCCCAAACTGATAAGTAGGCCACGAGGAGAGTGGGCCAGGGAGGCTCTGGGTCATTATTGATTTGACAACCGAGTGAATAATTTATCTCCAGTGGCAACCATCAGCTGGGGCCACCAAGACAAACACAGTCCCCTGTTTATCCCTCCTTTTAGCCCCAGTGTGTGTACAGGCCAGGGTCCAGCCCACAAGCCTGCAGGCCAGTTCCCTTTGTGGGAGCTCCGGTTATGATCCGTACAAACCATTTTAAATGTTCCTGGCAATGTGCTGGGTGATTTGAAGCCTTCCTGGGACTCCTGGCTGAGAGGACACAAAGCCAGCTTCATACACAGGGCTAGATCACCCAGTCATTTGTCCCAGCCCCAGTGGCTGTCCCCTTAAGCCTGCTCCTGTCCTATACTGGGCCTCAGGGGAGGAACCAGACCGGACTTAACTAAACTGTTACGGGCAAGAGAGGATTTTCTGTTGCCGCTCCACATAATAGTTAGCCTTGTAGCCGCCTGGTAAGTTAGACTGACTAGCCCTGGGAACCAGCACTATGGCCTTGTCTGAGTTGATCTCATGATAGTGTCACACAGAAGTAGTCCAACCTAGCAGTCACCTCTTCAAATCGATGTCACAGTCCCTTCCCAGACACAGACCATTACTACTCTGTGTTTTCTCTCAAGTTGGTGTTGTCAAGTTCATACGATGTTTAGATAGCTTTGGCCTCATTTAAGTACACCCACCTAATGGGGACATGTTCAAACTAAATGAACCAAACGTACCAAAAGGAAGCATTGTGCTCACTGCAGGCACAGAGGAGCTGTAATGGTGGTAGAGTGGTGAGGGTCGAGAGCGGCTGGCTACCCCGTCGAGTTTATAGATCTCCAGCTATGCTGGACTCGGCGGCCCGCCGACTTCACAGCCTCACGCTGGCTGCCTTCCTGCCACCACTTCGGCCTGCCATGATTTACGTCCTCGGAGAGTCTTTGGGGTGGAACGAGAAAAGACATCCCCAGCCAGCGGCCTGTCACTACGCACCTGGTTGCGTTCATAACGCGGGCACGGATATGCACAGGGGACGCTGGTGTACACACACACATGCACGCGCACACGCACGCACACACGCACACACACACACACACACACACACACACACACACCTACGTGAATAAATGCACCCGCGTTCTCTTTCCGCTCGCACAGCCAACACAGACGCTGTGGGTCAAGGCGCCATAAAGCCTGTCAGTGAAGAGCTCCGGGGAGAGAAGTTATGGGCTGCAGTGGTCTGTGACCTTTGATACCTAGCCTATATGAGATGTGTCAGAGTTGAGAAACCAATGGGGGCTCCTCTATCCTACCCCCGAGACTGTTAACTTAAATGCCCATCCGAGACATTTTCTCAGTAACTGCTCCCCCGTCCCCCCTGCTGTATTCTATTTTCTATTCCACCATCTAAGTCCTCGACGTAGCGCTCCCTTTCTTTTTTCTCTTCGTCTGGAAGAAGCTGAGCGGCTGCTTTGTGCCCGAGGGTCTGTGTCTCTGTCCGACGGTCTCTCTTTTTCTCTTTCTTTTTCTCTTTCTCCTTCTCTCTCCCCTTCTCTCTCTGGGAACTCTGAGTTTCCATTCATGCTTCTCATTATCAGGGCATGTTGGGATTTTATGAGGCCTTGTAAACCCCTGAATTACTGCACTTTAAAATGGATTCTGACACTATTATGCGACCGTGCTTATGGAAAAGCCTTTCATTGCTGGACCGGGGACTTAAAATGGTGGACGACAAAAGAGCATGACTTGTTAATTATTTTTAACTGCCGGATAAAATGATTATGAACTAGGAAGTATACACAAATGACCAGAACCAGAGAAGGTAGTTACATAATAAAATGACTTCCTTTCGTCCTTGCTTTTAAAAGGCAGTATAACATTTGAGAGAGCTATACAATAAATTATGTTGCAATCATCTTGCAAACAATAGACGCATAACATGCAAAGCACCCCACTAAGTTGGGATATGTGTTTTGTTTGCCTAACATCAATTCATTTTCATTTAGTTAATTGTACGTGCTGTGTAATAAATTAAAATTTACAAAAACATGAGAACATTTAAATTGCTATTTCAAATAATAAAGATAGATAATCATTGTGTAAGCAAAATAGTTTGTATGCATATTATTTCAATTTGTGCCAGTACATCATACTTATTAAAATGATTACTAAAGAGAATTCACAGTTACTTTATCAAGCACAGATATGCAGACTTAATTTATATGTATAAATGCAGATGCAATAAATACAATGTATATGTGTGTGTGTGTGTGTGTGTGTGTGTGTGTAGAGCATGACAGCATAGACATGTAAGGAACTCCTGTCTGTCTGTGTGTGTGTGTGTGTGTGTGTGTGTGTGTGTGTGTGTGTGTGTGTGTGTGTGTG